>APFE030716632.1:5540-17826 GCA_000404065.3 Pinus taeda | reverse complement strand
AATATAAATTATATGATTGGTTGTAAATAAGTAACTAATCATTTAAACACAGAAAGTAACTAATCATTTAAATTTTTCAGATGCTCTTGTTTTTTTTTAATTAATATATTGCTTTTAATTTTTTTTAATCTCCATACTCTTTAAAAGGTCTTCTAAAGGTCGCTATTAAGTTTATAAAAAAAGCATCATATCTACATTTTTTTTGTAAATTGAATTTATGTTTTATTAGAAAAAGGAGATGACAAAGATTGTCATTTAAATCTACCTAGTGTACTAAAAAACCTTAATAAATCAAACAACCAAGTACATTCAAAGCAAGAGAGCAGAATGCTTAATCTAGCGTATCTAGGCATAATTATACCGATCATTTCCATAGTATATACAAATAGGACAAAAAGAAACCAGGTTCGCAAGTACTTCTCCACAGTGATGGAAAAGTTAAAATCCATTAAGAGGAGAGGCCATCAAGTTCGTCAATAGGAAATAGAGTATACCAACACCAAGTCACGCTTACAGCAACAAACCAAAAACAATTGACACCATACCAAAGCAAAGCGTGCCTCCATGCATCCCTAGAAGTCACCAGAAATTGGTTTCCACAAAAGAAAATAGTTGTCCAAGCAAAGATAGATGTAGTCGCCACATCTCTTTTCAAAGATAAGTTACCATCACCCGAGCCAATTTATTCCCATTCTGTATGTAAGCATATTTTAGTTCTTTGAGATTAATGAAGTGAAGTGTTATTTCTGCTACACCTTTGTATTTATGGTTATATCTATATTTATTTGTGTTCTTTCTTAATTTCAGATCAGTGGTATCAAAGCAGTCCGCTCTTTCTTTATTTTTCTTTGCATGTCCCCAATGAGGTTGGAGTATAAGGAGTTAGGGCTCGAACTGGTTGAACCTTTGCAAGGCCAGTCTCGCAAGCCTCGACGAATTCCCATGACGGAAGAAAAGAAAGACAAGGGGCTAAGATATCCTTTCAAAATATTTCTCGAAGAAGCCCTCGAGCGACAGAGGAACGCGATGATGGATAACTTCACCCAGATCCTTCAGCGGCTACCCACATGCGACACATCTTCTTCCAGTAGCCACCCTAGAAGTGCCACTCCCTTTAAGGTACAAGTTAACTTTTACATCCCCATATTTGACGGTCAAATAGATGTGAATTCCATAGATAAATGGTTAAATCTTCTTGAAGGATATTTCTCCGTTTATGATTTTTCCAACCAGGAAAATATTACTTTTGGACTCCTCAAAGTCTCCCCCCACGTTAAGGACTGGTGGCAAACCTACTATGAGAAGAGGGACGAGAGTGAACCCTCACTATTTTCAGTCGCACCCACTTGGAATTATTTTTGAGACACCTTCAAGGAGGAGTACTACCTAGTTGAGAGATATGAGGATAAATACATAAAGTGGACCACGCTGTGACATGGAAGGGACCAAGACATACTAGAGTTCACAAATATTTTTCATACCATTCGCACGAAGTTGGGTATCAAGGATTCTGAGCGACATTTGGTACTTAAGTACCATGGTTGTTTACACAAATACATCTAGGATGAGATGGAGTTCTTGGACATCTCCTCGCTCAACATTTCCTATTGATATGCTATCAAGGTCGAGCATAAATTTAAACAAAAGAAGCGATACTTTGGATTTGTGAATCCGAAGCAAGGGAAAGATGCCCCTAAACTGCAAAATAAAGGACAAATCCAAGGCGGGGTGACCCAGGGCAACCCATCGAAGCCACAAGTGAAGAAAAACACTACAAAGACAAATAAGGACACATGAAAATGTTGTGAGTTCCATAAGAGCCTCACTCACAACACACGAAAGTGTTAGGCCAAGTAGTCACTAGTGGTCAAGCTGAAGGCTTCCGAATCAGATGCATGTTCCAACTCTAAGTTAGAACTCGACAAGGGGAATGACATAGGGAAGCAAATTATTGATGCAAAGCCCAGTGCCACTGTTAGGTCCCTATAATACTAGTGATTCCCCCATTACTTATTATAATTGTAGCCCTTATTGTTATTGTTGTGGCCCTATTGTACCTATATTGTTATTATTATGCCCCATAGAAGCCCACTATTGTTATTTTTGTGCCCTTATATTATTATTGTTATGTCGAATTTGATTATATTGTAACCCCTTAGACTCCTATATAAAGAAAGGAGGTTTTTTCACTTGTAGCATCCAAGAATTGTTCATTTGTGTAATTTAAAGGAGGTTTCCCCCTCGAAGAAGTTGATTTCTAAGTCGTTGATCTATCTTTTCTATCTTTTTGTGACCTGGATTCATAACTTTTGGTATCAAATTTTTGGATTCTAGAGTTTCGCTGCTCCAAAACAGGTCATCGTGGAATTTTCGCTATAATTGTTTTTATGCGACGTTTAAGAAGCTAAAAAAAAAACCCATTCGATTTGAAATCATGATGCTCCTCAGGTCTGAATTTCAGATCTTGTGTCGCTATAGTTTCAGAGATATGTTCCAAGTAAGTTAGGGTTTTTGTAGGCTCCTGAATTACATCCCAAATAGGTGACCTTGGGAAAATAGTCATAACTTTCCTTCTGAGTATCAGATTGAAATTTCATAAGAAGTTACAAAAAGAGGATGGACTGTAGTTTTCTGTGCATCGTTTTTAGGTCTACAGGTTGAAATTGTGACACGTGGCACTTTGTACAAGTTCGCTCTACTGAAAAAGTGTATAATCAGGTCATCGTGGGAGATTAGGCATAACACTTTCTTGGAGAATCCAATTTCGATCAGACTAGTGGCATTGGAAAGAGGACTCAGAGGGATACTACAGTTGTAATTTCAGACCTTGCAGATCCGAAATTATAGAGATACATCAGATACAATATCGAGAGCCTACAAAGTGAAAAAAGGTGTGTAGTATTTTTAAAACTTTTGCATAAGTTTGGTTTGAACAATTAGTTTGAAGGAATTCAAAGGGCCTAATGAAGCATAATTATAATTGATGTCCCGAAGAAAGAAAATGGAAACACCTAGCGGGCAAAACTAGAAGATCTAGCATGACTCATGAAGAAGAGGAAGAAATGCAATATGATATATCAAAATTATGAGACCAAGTGCAACAAAATTCACTCTCACAAAACGTAACAGAAGCTAAGATGGATGGTTTAAAAAAATATGCTAAAGCTAAGATGGATGGCATGGAAGCTAAGATGGATGGCTTAAATAAAGGTGTGGAAGTTGAGATGGATGGTTTAAAGAAAGACGTAGACAATAATACGAATGACATGGAAGCCAAGATGGATGGCGTGGAAGCTAAGATGGATGGTTTAAATAAAGGCGTGGAAGCTAAGATGGATGGTTTAGAAGAAAAACTTAAAGGCAACATGGAAGATTTAAAGACATATTTCACAAAGTTTCTACAATAAATGCTTACTAATGGCGAAAGAGTAGTAAAGGAAACTCATGATGAGAAGAAAATAAATGTTAATCATGATTTTATAGACTCTAATGTTGGATCGAAGACCCTCCAAGTTCCAAATATAGATATGAGGAAGTTTGATGGAAAGGATCTCGTAACATGGATACTATAGATGAAGCAATATTTTGATCTCCATAATGTGTAAAACACACAAAAGGTACGCATTACAACTTTATATTTGGAACCAAGTTGGTGTGTATGGTATCGATGGCTTTGCTCTTGTAAACAGATTGTCACTTGGGCAATTTTTAAGGATGAAATGATAGCACATTATGAGGATACAAAAGAAACATTTTTTTTAGCCAATTGATAAATCTCAAACAAAAGGGTTCAATGATAGAGCACATTAAGGACTTCCAAAAATTGAGTAACGGGTAAAAGATATTCCAGAGGAGCATAGGATTGGTGTATTCATAGGGACTTTAAAGGGTAACATCCAACATGAGGTTTACCTTTGGGAACCTGATTCGTTGGAGAAGGCATTTAGGTTGGCAAGAAAAATGGAAAGAAAAATTATGGAAACAAGGAAGCCTACCACTCACAATTATAAAGATGGAAGTGTTGTTTCCCCTAGCCTTCAACAGCCTACAAGGTTGACACCACAACAATTGGAAGAAAAAAGAGCAAAAGGGCTTTGTTACAATTGTGATAGCAAATACACTAAAGGTCATAAGTGTGCTGAGAAAAAAATATTTTATATAGATGGTGAAGAGGAGGAGGAAAAGGAACAAGAAAAATCAAAAGAAGAAACAAACCCTAGAAAAAGAAGAAATGAATCTGACCATATCTTGTAATGCATTAGCTAAAATTACCACTCCTCAAACTATCAAGATAGAAGGACATATCAAGAAGAAAAATGTAATAGTGTTGATTGATTCAGGCAATACCCATTATTTTATTCATTATAAGATAGCCAAGGATATGAATTGCTTCCTATATCCAGCACTAGAGTGTCAAGTGATGGTTGCAAGTGGAGGAACCATAAATTTATCTGGAAAGTGCCATAACATCAAGTTATCCATGGGAGAATATGTATTTAATAGCCCAATGCTTTCCATTCCAATGGGTGGTGTTGATGTACTAGGAGTCCAATGGCTACAATCCTTGGGTACAATAGCTTTTAATTTTCAAGAATGTTTCATGAAATTTTCTTCAAAAGGAAAGGAAGTTGAATTAAGGGGTATCGTAGGGAAAATGGGAAAGATAATTAGCTCTAACGCAATGCCAAATCTTCTAAATAAATAACAATGAGGCATAATTTCACAATTATGTTCACTAGAGGTTCCCACATAGAAATGATCTATTTCTATAGATCTCCAAAAATTCTTGGACAATCATTCTAAGGTATTTGACACTCCCAAAGGCCTGCCACCTATTCGTGATCATGATCAAGCTGTTCATTTGATTCCAGGAAGTGTTCCTCCAAACATCAGGCCTTATAGATATCCCTATGCCCAAAAGAGTTAAATTGAATGTATGGTTGCAGAAATGATAGAGGCTGGTATAATTCAACCTAGTCAAAGTTGTTTCTCTGCTCCAGTAGTATTGGTTCACAAGAAGGATGGATCATGGTGCATGTGTCTGGATTATAAGGAGCTCAACAAGCTCACTATTAAAGATAAATTTCCCATTCCTTTCATTGTTGAATTAATGGATGAATTGCATGGATCAAATTACCTCACCAAGTTGGATCTTCATTTAGGATATCATCAAATCAGAATGAAGACTGAAGACATTCTGAAAACAACATTTAGAACTCATGAGGGTCATTATGAATTTTTCGCTGTGCCTTTTGGCCTTACCAATGCACCTTCTACATTTAAAGGTTTGATGAATTCCATTTTCAAACCCTTCCTTATAAAATTTGTGTTAGTATTTTTTGATGATATACTAATCTACAACAAGTCTTGGAAGGATCATGTTCATCATGTTGACAAGGTACTCAAACTATTGGAGGAGAAACAATTATATGCAAAAAGCTCCAAATGTTTCTTTGGAGTACAAGAGGTGGAATATCTGGGTCATATTGTATCTCATGAAGGTGTTAAGGGAGATCCTAGCAAAATTAAATCCATTAAGGATTGGAAAATCCCCACATCCATAAAGCATCTGCAAGGATTTCTCTGATTGACAGGGTATTATCGCAAGTTTTTTAAGAATTGTGGGAGCATAGCAACACCTCTAACAACATTAATGAAGAAAGATGCATTTTCATGGACTCTAGAAGCAACAAAGGCCTTTGAACATCTTAAAGAGGCAATGTGCCAAGCACTGGTCTTAGCTGCGCCAAACTTCACAAAAAACTTTATTGTGGAATGTGATGCTTCAGGAAATGGAATTGGTGTTGTTTTAATGAAAGAAGAAAGATCCATTACTTTTGAAAGTCATCCAATCAAAGGAAATTATTTACACAAAGCTATTTATGAGAAGGAAATGTTGGCAACCACATGCACTTAAGAAATGGCGGCCCTACCTAATGGGAAGACACATCAAGGTAAAAACGGATCATGATAGTCTTAAATACTTTTTAGAACAAATATTATCTTAAGGAGAGAAACAAATATGGGTCACAAAGATGTTGGATTATGAATTTGAAATCATCTACAAAAAGGGAAGAAAAATGTTGTGACAGATGCACTCTCAAGAAGGGATAAGGATGTGGGAGCATTTCTTTGCGCCATTTCTATTATCCAACCAAATTGGATAAATGAAGCAAAGGATGAATGGAAGAATGACGAAGAAGTGTGAGCACTGATTCAAAAGTTACAACAAGATCCTAGTACATCTGATACACTTAGCTGGAAAAATGATTCGTTATGGTACAAATATCTCTTATACCTATGTAATAATTCCCAACTCAAACAAAATATTCTTATGTAATTTCACATCTCTCCCTTAGGAGGGCACTCAAGGTTTCTAAAAACTTACCACATGGTTAAGAAGGAATTTTTTTGGGATGGCCTTAAATCGGATATTTAAAAGTTTGTGGCAGAATTTTTGGTTTTCCAACAAAATAAAGTTGAAACAATTAAGACCCCAGGGCTATTACAACATTTATCCATTCCAAGCCAACATTAGGAGGAGGTTTCAATGGATTTTATCACAGGTTTACCCAAGTCCGAATGAAAGGGTGTTATCATGGTGGTAGTTGAAAGACTTACCAAGTATGCACACTTTTGTGCATTATCTCATCCATTTAAAGCGAGTATAGTTTCTACTGCATTTATGGAAACAATTCAAAAGCTACACAGAAACCCAAAGATTATTGTAAGCGACAGAGATCCCATTTTCACTGGAAATTTTTGGACATAATTATTTTCTTGTCTTAGTACTTAGTTAGCTCATAGCTCATCTTATCATCCTCAATCTGATGGGAAAACTAAGATAGTAAACAAATGTTTGGAAGATATCTTCGTTGCTTTGTATCTATAAACCGACACATGGGTCAAATGGTTGCTCTGGCTCAATGGTGTATAACACTCCTTCATACTGCTGCCAAAATTGCCCCATTTATGGCTTTTGTATATCATCCACGTCCTTTTATCTATTTAGAGAAATTCTAAGGTTCAAGCAGTGGAAGATCCATCGGCTCACACAATTTTCCAAATCTTAAAGGTATACCTCACTTTTGTTTTGCATAGAATGAACAACAGGGCAGATCAACATCGCAACGAAAGAAGTTTTGATGTAGGTGATTGGGTATTCCTATGGATACAACCATATAAACAAATATCCCTCAAGCAAGCTAAGAAGGATAATAAATTATCACCAAAGTATTATGGCTCGTACAAGGTGTTGCAAAATATAGGTACTATGGCATACAAATTGGAGCTTCCTGCATCTTCCTAAGTGCACCTAATTTTCCATGTTTTATGCTTAAAGAAGGTTATAGGTGACAAGCTCCCAGTTCAAACAATATTGCCAGAACTTGACAAGGAAGGAAAAATAATATTGGAACCTGAAGCAGTCATAGAAACAAGAACTTGACAACTACGAAATAGATCAATTTCATAGTATCTCACCAAGTGGAAGAACTTACTCGCTGAAGATTCCACACGGAAGGATAAGAATTGTATACAGAAGCATCCAGAACTACTCAAGCATTGAGGACAACACTTTTTTGAAGGAGAGGGGCATGTTAGGTCCCTAAATATTAGTGAGTCCCCCATTACTTTTGTCACTGTAGCCCTTATTTTTATTATTGTGCCCAATAGAAGCCGACTATTGTTATTTTTGTGCCCTTATATTATAATTGTTATGTCGGCTTTGATTATATTGTGACCCCTTAGACTCCTATATATAGAAAGGAGGTTTTGCCATTTGTAGCATCCAAGAATTGTTCATTTGTGTAACGTAAATGAGGTTACCCCCTAGAAGAGGTTGATTTCTAAGTCATTGATCTATCTTTTCTATATTTTTCTGAGTTGGTTTCATAACAACCACCATTTCCACCTCCAAGATCTAGAAGGATTAGCTCGAAGATCCAAATGAGGGGCACCACCTCTTCCACTCATAGATGTGGGTGAAGGGTTCTCTATTTCAGTTCATTGTTGACATCAGGAGCCAAAAGAACCTCATTTTAGCAAAGGTCTTGAAGCGACTAGACCTACCGACCACAATACACCCATAGACATACACTATCGAATGGCTTCACCAAGGACAAGATCATCACATCAACTAGTAGTGTCACCTTCGCTACAACATCAAGACCTTAATGGATGAGGTACTGTGTTATGTTTCTCCTATTTAAGTTTGTGATGTGTTATTAGGCCAACCATACTTGTGGAAACGACATGTTATGTATGAGTCTAGGCCTCGCACTACTATTATTACTTTGGGCAATAATTTGTACAAGATACTGGAGGTAGCATCACCTACCACCATCTCTTCATTTCCCAGACCGGGAAATTTGTTTTACTTATGATTCGCCCTTAAGGAAATAACAAGGTTGTGGCCACGACCTCTAGAAAGGGCTCCTCTACCTAGAAACAACAAATGGACAAGGTTGTGGAGGAGTACAGGGACATCTTCACCTCACCCACAGGAGTACATCTACACTATCAAATCAAGCACTCCATCGATCTGACCCTAGGCGTGTCGCTACCTAATGGAAAAATCTATAGACACTCTGTTATGGAGAATGATGAAATCAAGAGGAAGATTCAAGAGTTGTTGCAAAAAGGGCACATCAAGTTCATCACCCTGTGCGAGCTTGATCGTGTTGGTACAAAAGAAGGACGGGACCTGGAGATTTTGTATTGACTATCAGGTGCTGAACAAGATCACTGTTCAGAATAGGTATCCAATCCCACAGATTGATGACCTACTGGACCAACTCAAGGGGGACAAATATTTCATCAAGATTAACTTGAAGTCTAGTTATCACCAGGTACCAAACAAACCCTCTAACGTGTGGAATACTTCCTTCAAATCCAAGAAGGACATTTTCGAATGGTTGGTCATGCCTTTTGGGTTGACGAATTCCCCTGAAACCTTCATGAGGTTGATGGATGACATCTTGCGACCATTCACCAACTCATTCGTGGTGGCGTATTTGGATGACATCATGATCTTCAACCAAAGTTGGGAAGAGCACCTCCACCATATTCAACAGGTCCTCCAAACCTTGTGACAACACAACTTGTGTTCCAATTTGGAGAAATGAAATTTTGGGTTGACCTAGGTTCAATATCTAGGGTACATCATTGATGAGAGGTGTGTGCATATGGACCTATCCAAGATACAAGTCATTCAGGATTGTTTAGCCCCAACCACTCTAACATAGCTCCGCTGCTTTCTGGGTCCTGCTTTCTGGGTCTTGCCAATTTCAACCACAGGTTTGTGTTGGGGTTCTCTCATATTACTTGGCCTTTAAGTCAAGTCACTAAGGGAAGAGAAAAATCAAAGTTATTTTGGTTTGAATCCCAACATAAGGAATTTTTGGAGTTGAAGCGTCGCCTCTGCTCTGCACCGGTTCTCACATTACTAGACCAGTAATAACAATTTGAGATTGAGACAGATGCCTCTAACTATGCTATTGGTGTAGCTGTTACTCAGCAAAGGCATCGAGTGGCATATCACAGTGATACACTTTTAGATACAGTCTGAAAGTATCCCACCCTTGACAAAGAGTTGTATTCCATTGTACTAACCTACTGAAAATGGAAGCATTATATTTTGTTGAAGGAGACAATCATCCACACAGATCATTGACCCCTACAATTCATACAGACACAAGGGAAGTTGCAGAACGATCACCATTAGAAAAGGTCCACATACCTACAACAGTTCCATTTGAACATTAAGTACAAGAAGGGAAACATCAATAATGTTGCAGACTACCTCAATCGATTGTCAGTCATGGTGTTGACCACTGTGCTCGAATCTTATGGGCACAAGACTTTTGGGTGGTCACATCTTTACGAAAGTGATCCAAAATTCAACAACACATATCAGACACTCTTGGAAGGCAAGCAAGTTCCAAATTTTCAACTCTAGGATGCACTGTTATGCCACCTGGGACACCTCTGTGTTCCTTCAAGTGAGCGTACCAAGATGATTTGGGAGGTGCACTACAGTCGGTTCACTGGACATTTCAGAGTAGAGAAAGCAGTAGTAGTGCTGCAGAAGTATTCTTGTTGGTGAAACCTTCGACAAGATGTTGGGAAGTACATTAGATCTTGCACTGCCCACGTTATTTCCAAACTGACCATCAAGAAACAAAGCCTATATACTCCTCTGCCTATTCCTAGTCAACCTTGGGAATCGATCTCGATGGATTACATGTCAAGATTTCCTTCTACTAAGCATGGGAACGACTGTGTTTTCATGGTCGTCAACAGATTCTCTAAGATGGCCATTCTGGCAACCTGCAAAAATAGTATCACAGTAGAAGCCACTGCTAAGCGCTTCTTTGAAAAAGTGTGGGTACCTTTTGGGATCCCACAATCCATTATCTCATATTAGGATAGTATGTTCCTAAGTATATTTTGGTCAATTCTCTAGTCGAAGATGGATACCAAACTCAATGAGTCCACAAATTTCCACCCCCAAACTGATGGCTAAACAAAGGTCGTCAACAAGATGATCATACACATTATTCACATGTACAACTTGAAGCATCCATACACATGGGATGAAGCCTCCTCTATGTCCAACACAACTATAACAGAGCTCTCCATAGCTCAACATACCAAATCCCCTTTTAGATGGGGTTGGGATTCCATCCATTATGTCCCATTGATGTGGTCATTCCATTTGTAGCTACTTAGGAAGACTCGTCTCATGTTCAGTCTGAAGCTTACAGGGCTAACAAATTCATTGAGCACATTAATCACATCCTCCAACAGGTCCATGACATATTTGACAAAGCCAATGCTAAGTACAAGAAATGACATGATCAACATTGGGTGCCACACAAGTTCTAGGTGGGCGACAAAGTTTGGCTACATTTGAAAAAGGAGCACCTCGTTGGGACTCACCGTAAGCTTCGCCTGCTCTGATACGGTCCATACACCATTAACAAGGTTGTAGGGGACAATGCCTTCGATCTCAACATTCCACCATTCCTTAGCCTGCACCTACTATTCAATATGCATTGCCTTTGACCTTACTTTCCAACATTACTTAACACATCCAACATTGCAGAATAACTCACACCAATATAGTTTAACCCAAACTGCATGGAACATGACACAACTGATCAAATCATGGACATGCAGATCAAGAATACTCACCAATAGAGGATTCAATTATATCAACATGTCAAATCATACCAACTCCTTCACCAGGGCAAGTGGTTCACCATGGACCAAGTTCAATAGAAATTTCCTCACCTCATGGAGGCTTTGCACACAATGGGGACCATTGATTCCTAAGGAGGGAAGGTAGATCCAGGTGGATATTGGTGGTGACCCACCTACTCCACCTAGACCTCCGATAAGTTTCATTAGTTTCCTTGTTTATAGCAACATTTACTATTTTTAGTCGTTTTTCGGGTCCTGAAATTCTGGAGTAGTTTTGACCCAATAAATGGCATTTTTTTAGGTCCACAGTAGTTTCCATAGGCAAGGGCCTACTATAAATTTTGTAATGTTTGGAGAGATATTTCCAACGAGGTATCGTATGTGCCAAAAGGAGATAATATGACCAAGTTATGACCCAAGGAAGTTCGTTTCCCAACTAACCCCAACGGGGCCCACAAACTCTTGGCGTTCCATCTCTTGGGGTTAGGGTTTTGGTTGTTTAGGGTTTCCCCTTGTTGTTCAATAATAAAAAGGCTCTTGAGCCTCATTGTAACACAGTTCAGAAGCATGTAGCCGCCACATATTTTCTCTAAGATAAACAACCATCGCCCAAGCTAGTTTATTTCCATTATGTATGTAAGCACATTTCAGTTCTTTGAGATTACTGAAATGAAGTGTTATTTCTATTGCACCTCTGTATTTTTGGTTATATTTGAATTTTTTTGCATTCATGTTTAAGTTTGGATCAATCCGAGTGCTCAAGAGACCACTGGAACAACTCCCAAGTCCTATTTTGAGCATCCTCCACTTGGATCACATCCCTCACAAGTGGAAGTCATGGCATTTACTCCACCTCGGTGGCTCCTGCTATCTCTGTATCAGGCTCATCTTCTCCCGCACCCGTGCAATAAATTGAGAGGGAGAGAGATCGAGAGGGAGAGAGAGAGCGAGAGAGAGAGAGAGCGAGAGGGAGAGAGAGCGGGAGAGAGAGAGAGAGGGAGAGATAGGGGGGGGAGAGAGAGAGTGAGAGAGAGCGAGAGAGAGAGAGGGAGAGAGCGAGAGGGAGAGAGCGAGAGGGAGA
>APFE030716627.1:0-32557 GCA_000404065.3 Pinus taeda | reverse complement strand
TCTTTTTGACCTCCTGGGGGCTCAAAACTTGCCCAAACTTCTTTTCCATGCACCAAAAGTCGTGATTTTCATGCTGAATCTAAAAATTCAAACCATTCTTGATTTGGAGCTCCCAATCCTAAGCGCCGCGCCAGGGCGCGACACATAGAGCTTGTGCATAGTTCTTTTTACAAGAGACGTTTGGAGGCCTTCCTGGTGTCCAAATTAGGTGTAGGATAGCGTGTTGGAAAGGTATTTGAGTCTAATTTCCAAATAAACTAGAATGGTGCAATTTGGAGTTCATTTTCCTTGTCAAAAATCAAATCTCCCAAGACAGCTCAAAATGTTCCCAGTGAAGCTGCCTCAAGGGAGAGTGCTGTTGCGGTCAACTTTGGAAGGTGTTCCTCAACTCCAAATTGAGCTCAATATAGCTCATTGGAAAGATATTTATGTATAATTATCATTTTACTCATCAAGAAAGTAATTTGGCTAACCACGCTAGGAGAAAACTTGATTTTCCCAAGGTCACTTTACAGGTGCATCAATTCTCCCGAGGCAAGTGTATTTTTGACATTTCTCTAAAACCATGGCACCTGTGTAAAAAGTGAAGGAGGTTGTTCTTCCTTGGCCTATTATGGACAAAAAAACTCTCATTTTTCCAAAATTCATCTTTTCTTGGTCAGAAACATCATTTGAGTGAATTATTGAGCCTTCCTCTGGCCTGCAAGTATTATTGAAGCACTTTGAGAACAACTTTTTGAAAACCCTAGACCTAATAACTCTTTGCTGACCAAGAGATTAGAACAACACTGTAAATGAAATTTAAAATGATTTGACAAATAGACCTAAACCAGTAGGATAAGGCATGAGGGGAAATGACTGACAAGACCCTTTCGTCAGATTATGGCATGCCTCTAGCAGAATGCAACTGAGTGAATGGAGCGAGACACCTAAAAATGAGATGCAGAAAGAGTTTTGATATTTGACGGAGGACTGAAAAGATCGACTCTAACAAGTAGCATGCACCATTCTTCCTTTGGCGAAGTACCTTCCTACAGAGTATTTTATAGTCCTGTGCCCACTTTCAACTGCATGGTGGCACTAAGACTTTCTCCCCTTCATTTTTCAGTGTGATGGTCTAGGGACATAATCATCCATTTATATATTCAGTCTACTACCATTCAATTTCCCAAGAATCATCTATCCATTCAACTTTCCGAGCTTAACAGTTCCGCCATCTATAATTTTCTTGACAATATATGGCCCCAACCAATGTGTCTTGAATTTCCTCGAGAACTTTACAAACTTAATGTCATTTAATAATACAAGATACCCCTTTGGAAATATCTTCTTTTTGATGTGCATGTCATGCCAGTATTTCTTCCTTTCTTTCTGCACCTGCTGATGGAATCCTACTATGAATCTGTCTTCTTCTAAAGCTAGTATCTGTGACATTCATTCCTTCATCATGTAAGGGTATCTGATATTTGTGACAACTGCAATTCTCAAGCTTGGCACAATATATTCCATAGGCATAGCTGCTTCTTGTCCATATACCATCCTGAAAGGTGTTTGTCCTATTAATTTCTTGCATGTCATTTTGTATGCCCACAACACCGCTAGAATCCTCAAATCCCAATCATCTTTGTTTACATTGCACACCTTGGTCAATTCATTCTCCATAATCTTATTAATATCCTCCACACTCTCATTTACCTAAGGGTGATAGGGAGTGCTCTTCTCATGGTAAACCTGAAATTCCTCTGTTAGTGCTTCAATTGTCTCATTCAAAAAGTCTGTCCCTTGATAGCTCATCAAGATCTTCAGGCAACCAAATTTGGATAATATATATTCGAAGATAAAACTTGCAATGGAACCATTTTTTGGTTTGAGGGGGCTTGCCCCAAGTTTAGATTGTGTGCGCACCAACAAAACCCTCAATTAATGGCCCTTTTGAAAATGACCTGCAAGCAGATAACAGTCTCACCCAAAGCAGTTATGGGAGGTTACAGATCCAACCTTCTGCAACTGAGGGGATATTCGCGAAGTGGTGTCATGAAATTACTTCTATTTTATATAGATATTATAGCTTCGCATGCATAATAACTTCACGCAGATGATTAATATACATAAATGCATAAACTTCGACACATAACAATATATCTTAAGGTTCTTCACATAATTAAGTAAAAAGCACACATAACCAGATACAGAATAGTAGACAAATAAGAAGTACAAAGACAAAATACTTTCACAAAACTTCTTCTTTATTAAGAATATCTTCAATTACATTCACTTCTATGACTTGGGCACTTAGCTACAGGTGGTCTGTGCACACAACTATAGACTCTTTAAGGTCTCCATGCACTCAGATGCGGAGTATTCTCCAAAACTACAAACTATAGATGTGGAAACATAGATTCACTTATGCTTCTATCATTTAGATTCTAAGATGATCCAATTACAAAGTATTAGATGTCCTTTTATACAATTAATCTATATAAGAACCATGGCCCACATACCATGGATACATAAAACAAGGACTACTACCAGATACCCATTAGAAAATAAGGGCTTTATCCCATCCCTAAAGCCCTAGAAGTCTACGTGACCAATATTTCTTCGCCAACTTCCATGGTCCACTCCTTCTTTCACTGGGTATTTTACCCAAAATTTGGGCCAAGTTGGGCCATGCCCAATAGGGGCAAATTTTCCTCAAGAAGCTACGCAAGGACTATGCAGGATGGTTTCAGAGGATAGTTTGATTTAGCTAGAGGAGGAGTCAATTTAGATACTGAGGGTAGTGATAAATTCTAAGAGGCCAAGTGAGTCACTTCTTGGGGCAGAGTCATGAAGAGCTATAGGATCCAACATGTTCCAAAGGCAGTGTGAATAAGCCTGTGTAGAGGCTGATGCATGGGCATTTCATGTGGCCTAATTTGGCCAGATTTCAACATAGAATCAGTTGCAATGTCGAGGTATTAACCTCACATATATTTTTCCATTATTTCTCTCAGATTGGATTGATAGATTAAGCACCCAAAATTGTACTCAGAATATTTGCTGCTGCATAATAATAAAACCCTCATATGTTGCACCATTTTCTTGCATTGGGCTTTTCCAGAGACAGTTATGAAAACATAATTAGGTCAATTTTACTGTGTGTGTGCATATTATTTCTCGGTTTCCAATTTATTTTTTTCAACATTTTATTTGTGAATAAATTACAATCTGGATTATTCATTATTTTTCCAAAAACAAAGTAAACAAAATAATAATTTTATCAGTCAGAAAAATAATTTCAAGTTTTTTCATTTCAAGTGATTTTTCACATGGTATCAGGGCAAGTTTGATCAAAATGGAAGTTCAGAGGTAGAAGGAGGAAATCATTCTGATTGAGAAGGAGTGTGGCAGGTCAATTATGAGGTTTGTGCATGACCTAGCCAAGTAGTGTGAATTGCTGGAGAGTGCATGAAGGGTTGATTTGCATGAGTAGTGATTCCAACCGATAGAGGTGAGAAGATTATATTTTCCATAAAGAAGATTCTTGATCCAGACATAGAAAATTTGCAACAGTGATTGCATTAGCATATTACTGTCGGGTGGAAGAGAAATTACACA
Organism: Pinus taeda; assembly: GCA_000404065.3. Classification (NCBI taxonomy): domain Eukaryota; kingdom Viridiplantae; phylum Streptophyta; class Pinopsida; order Pinales; family Pinaceae; genus Pinus; species Pinus taeda. The sequence goes on along the minus strand of APFE030716627.1, from coordinate 28,957 downwards.
CACTGAGGGATTTTCTTAGAGGATTTCCAGATGCTAGTCATTGGAGGAAATATGAATTTTTCCAGTGGCTGATAGCAGAAGCAGCAGACAGATTTGCGCATGATAAGAGGGAGTGTTATTTGTAGTACAGGTAGTTGTGCAGGAAAGGGAGGAGATTCCTATTTATTTTTTCCAACTATTTGAGTTTCGCAGATTGTGTAGCTTTCTAAATATGGTCGTACAAGATTTCCTAAGGATTTCATGTGAGTTATCTAGAATGCAGATCTAGGCAGAAAATTGACCTTCAGTTACTGGGAACGGGTGCTGGAGCAAGTGCAAGTTGTCAAGTGTGAGTTGAAAAAGTGAAGCAGATTTCTAGTTCCATAAGAGTTAGGAGGTGAGGCTGAATTTATTTTCCCAAGGGGTTGCATAGGGCCTGCGTAGGAGCCTCAAGAGGGAAATTTGATTTAGTAGGACTCAAGGTGTTCCATAGGTAGCGTGAATTATCTTGTGTAGAGGTGGCACATAGGGTGATGCAGGGGCATTTAGTGTAGCCCATTTTGGCTAGATTTTGAAGCAGAATCAATTTTGGTGTTAAGCTATTAGCCTCATATAGATTTGCAGTGTTTCTCTCAGATTGGATTGCTAGATTAGGCATCCGAAATTGTACTCAAAATTTCTACTACTGTATAATAATAAAAATCCTCATCTACTGCACCAGTTTTCCCTCATTGGGTTTTTATAGGGAAAATTGTCCGAAGATAAATGTGCCAATTTTATTGTGTGTGTGCATATTATTTTTCAATTTTCAGTTTATTTTCCACAATGTTTTATTTGTGCATAAATTACATTGTGAATTATTTGTTATTTTTCTAGTAACAACATAAACTAAATAATAATTTTACCAGTTAGAATAATAATTTCCAGTTACTACATTTCAAGTGAATTTTCTCAGTATCCTCATCACTACTACTCTCATCTAGCCATAGTGTATCATGTAGCTCTTGAATGGATTTGGTAGGAGGATAACGGATAACCTTCTTTCTTGATTCCCCATGTGTAATAAACATGTCACTGAAGTGAAAACTGATATAAGCATTAGCCATGGTGATCCATGGTTGTCCCAATATCAAAGGATGCCCCCCTATAGGATTTTTAGACTAAAGGACTGTAAAGTACATGGTGTATTCCCATGAATCTGTGGAGACAATCACATTTTCCAAGACACCCTTTGGCTTGATTTTTGATTTGTCTACAAGCTCTAGAAATATGGGTGTGGGATGAAGGTGAGTCAGCGCAAGGTGCTCCATGGTTTATTGAGTCATAACGTTTATGGCCACTCCTCCATCAATTAAAACATTGTGAAAAAAGAATGACTCCAATCTAGATAGAAATAATTAGGTTTCCACGGTTTATATATTTTTCAACAAAATCATGCCTTGCCATTAACTTAGTTTCCTTGCCAAAAACTATATGGTACGAGGTTTTTTATCTTCCTTCCTCAAATCTTAAAACAGAGTTCTCGAATGGTTTTGGCATATATTGGAATATCTTTAAGGGCCTGCAACAAAGGAACTTTTATGCAAATGTTCCTTATCTCAAAAGCTAGGTCAAACTCTAGGGTCAGGTCAACATTATCCATAGCCAACCTCTTAAGATATTGAGGCGAGATTGAAGATGGAAAAGGATTTGAGTGTTTGGGGGTAGGATTTATTACATCATCATGGTTTGAATGGTTTGGAGTTTCCTCCTCATTTATCTCCTCAATGATGACTGAACTTCTTTTATTCTATTACCACCTTCCCCAACCTCAGTTAATGGTCTTAGACCTCAACTTGCGTGATATCATATGTAGGGAAAGAGGGAAGTTCTGTAGGAAGACTTTGTTGAGATGCTTTATTGTTGGGGTTGGGCACTGGCTACACAGGTAATTGTGGTGGACTAAAAGGTGGAGGTAATGGTAGCTAAGGTGGTACAAGTTACATTTTCTAAGGAAACTTAACTAGCTGTGAATTTTTAATCTGCAAATATTTTGGATAGGTTAGGATAAGGATGCTAAGGTGTCATGGGGTATGGATAAGGAGGATATGAAGGCCCTATCCATCTCAGTTGACAAGGATGGTTTTGGCAATATTGTGAAGGATACCCTTACCACAAAGATGAATATTTCCAATTATGAAATGCATTCTATTTCCCATGAAAACTAGAAGCACTAGGTGTAGGTTCAAATGTCATACTTGAACTTACCTATTTTGAGGGTCTTTTAGCTCTCATCGCATGCAGTGGTTCATGTGATGTATTCCCCCCTCGAAAGATGGCTTTAAAACTCGGTATACATGGACATTAATTCATGGAATGATCACCTGCACAAATGACACAGGGGACATAATTATTATCAACATTTGTAGTACAATCATTAAGTGGGTGTTTTAATCTACATTTTGGAAAAAAGATAGAAAGTGCATTACATTCATCTTTTTGCTTCTTTTCAAATTGTAAAATATCTTATTGAAAATTCAAATTTTCAAGAAAATCATACTTAATTTTTTATAGAAAATGTTTAAGTTTAGTTTTAGTAACACCAATTGTTCCAGATTTGATATTTTTAAAAGAAATATCTCTCAAAACCCTACTAGACCTAGACTAGCTAAGTTAATACTTCATACACAAATCACAAATCTACTCAAAAGTTAGATGAGACATATTTCCTTGCCCTAATATATTTAATAATTTTTTTGAATAATCTAATAGACCTCAGAAAAATATGGTTCTAATAGTGCTTGGGACTAGTTTATGTTTGGACGTTTGGAGAGTTAAGGAAACCTTTCAAGGTATTCTTCTAGACTTTCATCATCTCATTACGTCATTTTGAAAATTTCATCATGTAAGTCATGGGCCTTACAATATTCCTAATATTTCCCAAGGAATTTTCTTCTCATTCCATCCCATGTGCAGATGGTGTTCCCCACTAGCCCCATGAACTAGTGTAAAGCTACATCCTCAAGGGTAGAGGGAAAAAGATTGATTTTTTGGGCATTGGAAGAGTAATCGTAACTCATGCACAATATGTCAAAAAAGAATAAGGACAAAACAAAACAAAACAAAACAAAAAAACAAAAAAAAAACAAAAAAAAACGCACACACACATATAGGTATTTGTGAATCTTAGCATGCAAATGTGGAAGAAATGATGGAGGACTATTCTTCATTTGAACTATAGAGTTAGGGTGCATAATTGGAAATAAAAAAGTGATGTTTCCTTGTGCACTGTTTTCACCATATCCCTCACCGATTCCATCCTCATGATATACCATTTTACAGTGATTTCCAATCAAGTTGTACCTAATATCTAATGGTGAGGACTGATTAGTTCATGGATTTTTCTTACCTATAAAGTCAACCAAAAGAGGAGGATTGTCTACAAAAGTCACTCTCTTATCCCTTATTGGCTAAGATACAGTTGAACTACTATCTCTAAAATCCAAGTACAATGTTCTAGCTTTGTTGGTCTGGATATATTTATGTTTACTTGTAGTATGCCCAACATTAGAGAAGGGAATTTTAGGAATATGATATCTACTTTTACCCTTCCTAGGATTAGGACCTTTATCCCTAGTCATGCATGTTTAAAAGAGGAATTCAATAGAAATCCAAGCAAAGACTGTAAAATTACTTCTTGGCCTACAATAACTCTAACTCAATAAAATGAAATAGTTTTTGCTAAAAGATAACACCTACAAAAAACACTTGTATTAAATAAATAAAAATCTCCTAATAAGGAGCATAAGAGAGGCACACCTGCTAAAAAACAACACAATTTTGTACTTCTAACTTTGTAAAAATTCATTGAAAAATTTAGATTCACCAAAGTCTTGTCCTGGGCGCCTCCCAGAAACAATGCCAAAATGTTGGTTATAGTGTATGTTAAATTAATGAACCAACATCATCATTTCATTCTAAGTACCATATACTTCGAGATATATCACAATGTATGCCAAAAGCAGACTCTAGAACCTATAAAGGCCAAACCTTATTCTATCCTATAAGTTATGTATTCACACCTTCAAGTTACTACAAGCATTATTTAACACCATATTCTAATCATGCAACCATATGACATTTGTTATAAAAAGAATCCTAACTACTTGATCACTTTAGAATCTGACCTATAGCTCCTTTACTGAATTGAACAACTTCATTAAAGACAAATTTCAGTTGTAAGGGAGTAAATAACCTCACTTTATCAAATGCAAGGATTGGAAATATAAATAAACTCTCTTTCTATCTTAATGGAGAAAATAAAGAACAAAAGGGAAATGAATTCAACAGTCTTATGATAACTACTTTGTCATAAATAAAATATGTTTCTTCAAGGAAAAAGGACTTCTAGATTTGTTCTAGTCACTCATCAATACAAAATGCAATGTGCCAATATAAGTCTAGAACTAGATGTAAAATGTAATGAATTCATTTAAATTTAAACTCAACACCCACTACAGAATCTTGTGTATATTAACAAAACCAAATACACTAGAAATATGAGAACAATATGACTTCTGGGAAATTTACTCACTGCCACAATTCACTATAACAAGATTCAATCAAAGAAAAGACCGTTGTAATAGTATCCTTATCAAATCTTGTTTGCAAGGGTTATAGGATGCAAGCGTTAAGATTATAATCCTTTTGAAATAGTTTTCTATATGAGTTTTTTACAAATCAAAGCTTCATAAAGTGAATAAGGCAACTTAGAATATGATTTCATTAAAATTTCATTTGTATATATAGAGCCTACAACACTCATTAAGAAGAAAAGTGTATGTTATATTCTATACAATATAAATAGAATGATTATGAAATTCAAGCTACAATAGCTTCCAATAGTCATAAAGAATAACAAATTTTATATCAAATCTCATATGTACAATTTCATTGGCACCCCTTCAATTTCAATGATTGGCAAAGTATCCTTATCAAATCTTGTTTGCAAGGGTTATAGGGTGAAAGCATTAAGATTATAATCCTTTCGAAATATTTTTTGTATACGAGTTCGTTTCAAGTCAAAGCTTCATAAAGCAAATAAGGAAGCTTAGAATATGATTTCATTGCAATTTCATTGGTGTATATAGAACCTACAATGCTCAATAAGCATAAAAGTGTATGTTATGTTCTATACAACAAAAATATAATGATTATGAAATTCAAGCTACAATAGCTTCCAATAGTCACAAATATTTTCTAGAAAATTTGTGATAGGTTAACCTGATAATGCAATATAAATCAAAGCATAACACTATAACCTACTTCTACTATCAATTTGCGGAAGATTAAAGATCGAGTTGAACAATATAACCAGAAGAAGAAGAATCAATGGCACAATACACATGAAAATACTTTGGGGAAAGTCTCAAATAAAACCCCACACTATTGTATTATCATACATGGTGGAAATACATAGGAATTATACAAAGCCTTAGCTCTCACAACTAGCTAGCTCTCAGTACAATCCTCACAGATGCTCATAGGCAATCTTGGTTTCTCTCCAGCCTTCCTCTTTTCCCTCCAAGATCCTATTTTCTTGTGATGTTCCTTGTGGACGATTAGCCCATTACCAAGTGGAAAACCAAGCCTTCAAAACTGCGCAATCCTCAAGGATGAATCCTTGACTACATGCATGAGTTTTCTCCATGAGAAAACACATGCAACTAATAGTACACTGTCCTTGAACATTAATCTCAACCGGGTCCGTCTCAGAATAGACATGCATGAGTTTCTGATGAGAGAATCTTCAGTTAACTGGAGTAGCACTAGTTGAGTGCATTAATGCATCAAATGGCTGTTAACTCACTATTAGTTCCTCAAATAGTTTGGAACTAATTTATTTGGATTTAACTCGGTAAACTGAAAGGAAACTACCCAAGAACCCCCTGAAGAAGATCTCCAGGACAGTGGCTCTAGCCATAAAGTCTAGTAGCTCAATGGGTTCTCTGTGCCATAAGCTCATTGAGAGCAGTCCTGTTGCTCCTAGGATCTATGGGTTGCCTAAGATTCACAAGGAAGGGGCCCCTCTAAGGCCTATTGTCAACACCATTGGTGGTCCGACATACCTTCTGGCCAAATTTCTGGCCCTTAAGCTGAAGCCCTTGCTTGGCCGCACTGAGTCCTTCGTAAAGGACTCTGCATCCTTCATCATGGAGCTCAAGGATATTAGGCTTAACCCTGAAGACATTCTGGTCAGCTTCGATGTGGTCTCCCTGTATACTTGTATCCCTATTAAGGAGGCCTTGGAAGTGATTTATCACCTGAATGATCCCGATACCGCTCATCTGGTGGAGATTTGTCTAACTTCCACATTCTTCCGTTTCGAGGGGGAGTTCTTTGAGCAGACATGTGGTGTGGCTATGGGTTCCCCTCTTTCCCCGATTGTTGCGAACCTCTTTATGGAGGATTTCGAAGCCAAGGCTCTAGCCTCGGCTCGTCTTCTTCCCAAGCTTTGGAAGAGGTATGTGGATGACACTAATGTCATTTGGCCCCATGGCTAGGAGGAGCTTGATCATTTCTTCGATCACCTGAACAATCAGTCCTCCACCATTAAATTCACCATGGAAAAAGAGAATGATGGTTGCCTCCCTTTCTTGGATATTCTTATTTCAAAGAACAAGGATGACTCTCTCTCCCACTCCGTGTTCTGAAAGAAAACGCATACTGAGCAGTATCTTCATGCCGATTCCCATCATTTCCCTGCTTAGAAAATGGGTGTTCTCAACACCCTCGCTACGTGTGCCCTTAAGATTTCTGATAAAGAGAGTTTGGAGAAGGAGAGATCCCATCTCTTGGATGTATTTGTGGAGAATGGATATGGTAGGCGCCTTGGTCAGCAGGCTTTTCTCAAAGCCTCCAGAAATGCGTTAATCAAGAAAGAACCAAGGGAGCACCGTCTAGGTGTCCATCTCCCCTATATCCAAGGAACCACGGACAAGATTGCTCGGATCCTTAAGAGATTCGATGTTCCCTCGAACTTCAGGCCCCTCAACACCATCCGAAACTCCCTCTGATCGGTGAAGGATCTCGTGAACCCTATGGATATGAAGGGTGTTTATTTGATCCCGTGTTCCTGTGGGACACCCTATATAGGGGAAACGGGGCGCTCCATCCAGTAGAGGATTAACGAACATGTGGCCGACCTAAAACATGGTAGAACCAAGTCTTCAGCGTTAGCAGAACATGTGGATAAGACCAAGCATCAGGTCTATATTGAGGAGGCCAAAGTCGTGGCCAAGGTTGCTCAGTTCCATCGTCGTAAATTCAGGGTAGCCATTGATATCGAAAGAAGGCCTATTAATCTCAACAGAGATGATGGCTGGAAGATCAGTAGATCTTGGATCCTTGCCCTTTCGTCCTAGTTTCCTTCTTTGTTTTCGTTTCAGTCTCATTCCTGTCTTCCCCTTTCCGTCGTGATCTGGGTGTTTTTATTAAATATTTTGATGGTTTTATTTGTGTATTTATTTGTTTATATTTTACTATTATTATATTTTATCGCATACAGGTTATTCATATCATTTATTATGTATTTTTGATTTGTAGTACTTTGGTTCATTTTATTTCAATATGTACTTTACCCTAATTCTTAGTTATTATAAATAGTTAGGATTATTTGCTCTTTTATTAATTTAATAGTTAATTACTATGTATTTTTTCTAGCAATGTGGCAATGTTCTGTATATTTTTATTATTAATGATTACTTTTTGGTTTACATTATTTTTATATATTACATTTATATAATTATTATTTATTTACCTTATTCCTTATTTATAATAGTAAATATTAAGGGATTAGTAAGTATAACGATTATATTATGTATACATTGTTAGTACGATATATGAACTTATCTAGTATTCATTTATTATCATTATATTTTAATATGTAGTGGGTTAGTATTAGTTATTTATTTATTTATTTATTTACTATACTTTATATTGTTATTATACATTGGTATATATTAATATTCTATCTCTCTGATATTCGAACTCCTTTCTCAGTTTTTTCATATTAACTATTTTTATTGACTTTCTCTCCTTTGATTGTAGTTATATTTGTATAATTAAGTATTGTATTAAAATCATTTTTAAGCTAACCTTAGGTAATTATGGGACTTATTTACCCATTTTATCGTGGTTCCAAAAGGATAATAATCAATATGAGGGTTAAAGATGTTTGATATATAATTAATTTTTTATGAACTTAAATTAATATACTTTCCTATTACTATTTAATCTAATTAGGACACACACACACACACACACACACATAAAATATGAATAAATGATTTATATATTATTATTTAAATAAATTTATTCTCAGAACTAACCATGAATTTATATATTTTTACCTAAATTAACTTTTTTCCATAAAATAAATTATAATTTAATAAAAATAAAAATAAAAATAATATTATTATTAAAAATAAATTATATATAATTGAATTATTATTAATAAATCAAGAAAATTTTAAAACTAACCTGGGAATTTTATTTTTTTACATTTTTCACCTAATTTAAATTATAAATTAATAATAATAATAATAACAATAATAATATTAAAATATTAATAATAACAATAATAACAATAATAATATTATAATATTAATTATATTTAATTATTTTTGACCTGGGTCATTTAGTCAAAATTAGCTGTTAAATTAGCTGTTGGAATCTCTGGTCTATTTAACTTGTTGAGCTGGATCTATTTCTTCAACTTGTTCTGACGATGAACCACACTAGTTGGTTCGAAACGCGTCGGCAAATGTCTTACCTTATGTGATTTACGTCGAAATCTTCTTATAAAAATTGGGTGTGTTTTCGAGAGGAGCTCATATCTACAATCATTTTTTTGAAATTTTGCACAAAAAGTGCAAAAAATGATAGGAGAGTTGTCGTCCATGAATTGTCATCAAAAAATTTCTACAACATAGCTGATTTCAAATTAGCGATAACTCCCTCATCCATACTCCGATTCGACTGATTTTTTTTTTGAATTTGGGTATTTTTTTCACAAGGAGTCTAGATCTGTTAATTTTTTCTTTTTCTAAATTTCACCCAAATCTTAAAATTTGATTTGTAAAATTGCTGCCCAAAAAATTCCTGCAAAAAAATGAAAAACAAATTCTTCTCACTTTGCCCAAGAAAGTGCTATGTGGAGGGTGTAGCGTGTGGATGAAGTTTGTTGAAGATTGCTGCAAAATTTTGAAACTAAAATATGTATCAAACCCTCATTCCCATGGAGTTGTAACCTGAATTTGACACGACTAATCTGGATCTTGGGGGGAGGTCCCCAAGATCTAAATGATTGAAATGGATCTTGGGTGGGAAGGCTCCCAAGATTTGAAAAATTGAAATGGCAGAACAAGAGAGGAGAACACAATAAATAAAACCACAAAGATTTTTTTAATTAAAATAGAGAATCACTATAAAAACTACATTGTGGTGGACAATCTTGCCTTTTACAAAATGCGACTTTTTACTTATAGCCTTTTTTGGTCACAATACCATAGGTAAATTCCATGGATGGGTAAATACCATAGATGAATAAATACCACGGGTGGATGTCACTTACAATACCATGGGTAAATTCCATGAGTGGATAAATACCATGGGACGATGAATACCAAGGGTCGACGCCACTTACAATACCACGAGAAAATACCATGGGCAAATGAATGACATGGGTGGATGTCACTTACAATATCATGGGAAATTTTCATAGGTGGATGAATACCATCGGTGGATTCCACTTACAATACAATGGGTAAATTCCATTGGTGAATGAATACTATGGGTGGTTGAATACCATGGGTGGATGTCATTTTCTATTCGGATCACAACCATTCCTGGTCATTAGCTCTAAATGAACATGCGAAGAAATTCATGCACCATGTCTACATTGAGTATTCCAGTATCATTGTTAGGGTTGATGACTTCTAGCATAGCAAGCTAAGAGAGGTTATTGAGATTGAAAACCATGCAATCAATCTCAATAGGGATAATGGTTGGAAATTAAGTAAAAGTTAGATTCTGACCCTCCCTTCTTGATCTCCCCCTTGCTACCCCTTTCTCTTTTCTTTTATTGTTTATTTATTTATTTTTTTAACATAATTTTTATTTTTATTAATATTTTATTTTAATTTAATTTAATATCATTTTCTTAATTTTAAATACCTGAAATATCTATATAATAAAAAAAATAATCAATTAATCACTTAATTTATTAATAAAAAGTATTAAACGTTTCTAATACTTTCTATACAATTTACCCCTTGTAATATTGTTGACTTTATTTAAGTAATTCTTATAATATTATTAAAAGTAGATTTTACTAAATATATAATAAATAATGACTAATAAATATATGTATATAAATAAATAACTGCTAATTTTTAATAGTTATTTTATAACTAAATATTGATTTAATTAGTTCAATAACTAATTTCTAATGGCTAACTGTACATCCTAATCCATCCATCCATCCATCTTTTTTTTATTAGTTAGAATTGTTTTATTTTTTGACTTTTGTCACTAGGAAAATCACATTAGTTAGTGTAAAATGTTCACCAAAATTTTAGTGATGCGATTATCATTATGGATGACAAAAGTCTAAAATATACCAATGTATTTTATGTTAATATACCATGGTAAAGAGTACATGTAATAGTGTGAGGCATTTCTCATGGAAAATGAGATTCAAAATAATTCTGAAAAGACATAGATATTGTTTCAAACATTGTTGGCACAGAGCTATCAACTACGTTTACTAAACTGATATGACTAATTAATCATCTATATGAGAGCCTAAAACCATAATCCTGGAAGAGCTTTGTTGAACATAAAAGAAACCTTATCAACAAAAGTCATAATAATAATAATAATAATAATAATAATAATATCTATTTTTAAAGTCACAGCCAAGTGACACCAAATTGGTGTATGAGACCCCCTTGTTTGTGGGGAAAGGGAGCCCCATAATCCTGGAAGAGCTTTGTTGAACATAAAAGAAACTTATCAGCAAAAGTCATAATAATAATAACAATAATAATATCTATTTTTAAGGTCACAACCAAGCGACACCAAATTGGTGTATGAGACCCCCTTGTTTGTGGGGAAAGGGACTCACCTACATGCAACAATTTGACTGCTAAGTCTATGAAGGCTACGAAGGCATACATACTCCACCCCCATCTGGTTTGAACCTGTGACCTCTTAGGAGGAAGCACATGCTCTTAACCATCAGGTCCACTCAAGTTGTATAATATCTATTATTGAGTTTATAACATTAATCTCTTCCGTTTATAATATTGATCCATTCTATTTTTAATATTAATAATTGTTTGAGTTTAAAATATTAGTATCTTTAATATTATTATCATTATAATTATCAAATAATAAAAAATTGTTTTATAATAGAAAATTAATTATTATAATTAAATATTATTAATATAATCTTAAAATATATTAGTATTAAATCTATTGCCTATGATATTAATGTGGTTGTGCCAATAATATATATTAGTTATAAAATTATTACATATGTAATTATAAGAAATTAATAAATAATATATTAACTACAATACAATTTAAAATTAAATTAATAAATTAGTTAAAAATAATATTATTTTTTTGTTTGTCAAGATTAATTAACTAGTTGAAAATAATATTGATTTCTTTTGTTTGTCAAGTTCTTCATGATCTTCGAGGCTTGGCATATGGCTTGAGGACTTGTTGAAAATAATATTGATTTCTTTTGTTTGTCAAGTTCTTCGTGATCTTCGAGGCTTGGCATATGGCTTGAGGAGCTTTAACCAGGAGCATTTAATTTGTCAAAGTCATCACTGGGGAAATATGTGCCAGACCATCCCTAAGCTGAACCCCATTGAAGTTTGATCGAAAGTAGTCTTGCTAAGGAAACTCATCCTCAATTAACCTTGCTAAAGAAACTCATCCTCAACTGATTGTGCTAATGAGACTCACTTAAAAATATTTTTGTTAATTTACAATACAATTTAAAAATTATATTACATTATGTAATTAGATATTAAATTAATTATAATTTTAATTATGAATAAATAAAAATAAACAACACACTATATTAATTCTTTTAAATAAAATATTATACTTTTTATATATATATATATATATATATATATATAATTATAATTTTATTTAATGCAATTTCTAAAATATTTTATTTATCAATTATTTATAAAAAATTAACTACATGGTTTGTTAATTTACCACATGCACACGATTGAAGCAAACACATTTAAGTTGTAAATTCATGTCAGTTTTTGCTTCATTTATTTCTTGATGTATCTGCAATATGGAAAAGCTATATCAAATAATTTCATAATGATGTGAAACATTTATTACAACACTTGACAATTGCGTATTAGATTTTCTTTGTGATTGGTCGGTAGATATTGATAGGAGGCAACCTTGTACGAACCATACAGAGATATTTTCAATATTTTGGGTGAGAATCCAAAGAGAACACCATTAAATCCCAAAACTGCACTGGGTGGGATTAACTTAAAATTGTAACCACCCAAAAATTATGCTTTAAAATCACGGAGAATACAGATCGCAATGTTAATATCCTGGATGAGAATTCAAATACAACGCCTTTCAAATCCAATGTTACAAGCTTAATATCTTGGGGGTAGAATTCAGAAACAACACCTTTAGATTCCAAAATTACAATCGGTGGAATTACAGATAAAGTTAAAATTGCAACGTACCCGGTTTTAAAAGAACATTATACTTTAAAATAATGGAGAATTCAGAGTGCAATTTTAGTATCGTGGGTGAAATTTCAAATTCAACAGACCTTTAAATTAGAAAACTACAATGGCTTGAATTACAGATATCAGTTAAAATTTCACCTACCCCGCTTCAAAGAAAAATTACGCTTCGAAGCCACGGAGAATACAGAATACAGACCCGTTGAATCCTCCTTATCCCACGATATGCAACTTATACCAGCAGGCATTTTCAGAAAAGTGAGTTTTTAAACATCACTAAAGATTTAATTAAAAATTAAATTATAACAGTCAATGGATTCCTGAATCTATAACTGCTTTTTTGTTATTATACTGTTCATATTATATTCTAAAATTTATGAATGGGAAAAAAAAGATAACGTTAAATTATGAATAGGAAAAAAAACTCATCAGAAAAAGACATAATAGCCACCCTTATGGAATGGAGAAGCGGCCTACTAATGCTGCATGTTCAAAGGACTTTCTTGGTTTTGACAATCTTGATGGGATTAGAGGGCGTATCTTAGAAGTTGATCTTGGTCAACAGCTACTTATTTTGGAAGTTACTTTTAATTGCAAGTCCACGGAATCTAATTTCTGTAAGAATAGCTTGCCATTATTGTTGTGTCTTCTCCTCCATCTCAACAATGAAGAGTTTATTATTAAAATAGCAAAGCTCAGAGAACTTAAAAACCTTCATGTCTTTCAACCTAGAATACTTGGTACTTAGCACCAATCCTTAAACTCTCTCTAGTTAAAAGATTCGGCTGCTTCCTTGTTTCTAGCTAATAGTCTATTCCGTGGATGCGACCTCTTCCACAGCTTTAATTACATCCACCTTGTTGGATAAAGGCAAGAGCTAACCAGCCTGTCATAGGGCATTAAATAACTGGTTCGCTGCATGCCATTTAATTTTATAACACACGCGCATAACGAGAGAAATGAAAAATAATGAGGTGTGTTATAAAGTTAAAGAGCATGCAATTAACCAGTCATTTAATGCCCTATGGCACGCTGATTAGCTCTTGCCGTTGGATAAATAATAATTCCAACCTACCACAGTAAATGCACAACTAAACTCGTCTCAGAGTTTTGGAGATTTCCTTAGCTTCTTGAAGAATCCACTAGGTGATTCTCTGTGTACAAATGTCTCCCATTGGCAATAAAATGATCAAGTTGTGTTCAGTCTTTGTAACTTTGATTTGGTATCAGAGCAAGATTCAACATTGAGTGCGTGAGGTTTTACTGTGAGCGATTAGTCTGAGAGATCGTTGTGTGTATTTGAATTGAGAGTGTGTCTCGCAGAAGTCTGTTGAGAGTGTCTGTTATTTCTTGTTTGTGTGCAGGACAAGCTTCTCCCGAAGGGCGAATAGGTGAGAGTTTTGAGCTTGTGTGAAGGAAGAGATTCCTCATCGTTGTGAGAGTTTTGCTTCAAGTGGAGCTATTGTAAACATGTAGTAAATAGCTTAGACTTGTTAGTGGAGTAAATGAGGGCAAGAGCTAACCAGCTTGCCATAGGGCATTAAATGACTGGTTAACTGCATGTCCTTTAATTTTATAACACACTGGCGCGCATAATGAGATAAATGAAAAAAATAGGATGTGTTATAAAGTTAAAAGGCATACAGCTAACCAATCATTTAATGCCCTATGGCAGGGTGGTTAGCTCTTGCCGTAAATGAGAGTGTCGTAAATGAGGGTGGTTAGCTCTTGCCTTGAATTGTCTACATTTTGGTTGCTCAAAAACAGCGATAATAAAAGGGTATATTTCCTTGAACATAAGTGTAAGAATAAAAAGGTATATTTCCTTGAACATAAGTGTATATACCATGATGGTTTTTTGTTGATATTTTGATGGTGTGTACATGCCTCATTTCCCTACATTCTTACGAAAAATATGATGCTAAAAAAAATACTGTAAGGGTGTTTCGTCAAGTTCAAACTAAGTGAAAGAAAAAAGGAAAAAGGTGTAAATTTTGGTCGTAAGTAAAGCGTAAATTGTGGTCCTAAACAAATATTCTTGTGGTGGTTGTTTGGAGGTTGGGCTTATAAGTTCATGGATGTTTTCAATTAACTGAAAAGTGTGTGTTGTTTGGTTTGATTAATGATGGGCCTCCTAACCTTATTATTTTAGAACGATTCTTGAAAGGTTGATGGCTATATGATGAAATCATGCTTTATTGGTGATTATGGAATAAAAAAATTATATATATAACTTAAAAAAGAGGAGGGATCGATTTTTTCTTAAAAAAAGAGGAGGATGGAGACATATTGTTCAATAATATTTTTGAGCGGGGAAGTTTAATATAACTTTATGAATATTTGTGATTAAGGAGTCATTAAAGTTATTGGTATTTAATGATTTGAGGATTCATAAGATTTGTATCATGGTTAGTGTGTTGGCCGAATCTTATTTATCTGACTCTAATAAGCTAGATGGTGAAAATTATGCAAATTGGAAGTTTAAGTTGCAGCCTTTGAATGAAAGCTACAATATGTTGACGATTGTGTCTGTAGCTAATATCAAGCCAGTGTCCTCATAAGCCATAGATGTTGCAATTCAAGATTGGGAGTAATGCGAAAATAAAGTGAATGTGCTTTTGTGGATGTCCATTAAGGACATCATTATTCCACATATTAGAGGGTGAAAAAAATTCGAGGCATGGGACATTAAAAAATTTGTATGAGACGAAGACTACAAATCGACTATTGTATTTAAAGAGTAAGCTTCTTTCAATTAAGATGGAATAAAATGAAAGCGTCAGTAATTTTATTTCTAGAATTAAGGATCTAAAGGATAACTTAGGTAACATTGGTGAAAGAATATCTAGTTCATACTTGGTTATTGTGACATTAAATGGAATGCTTTACGAATATAGAATGTTTATCACTAGTCATTCAACTAGAGAGAAGGCTCCTATGTTTGTTGAGTTGGCAGGTATACTTATGCATGAAGAAGAGCGGAGAAGAAGTCTTAAACATAAATCTTTTAATTCAAATTTAAGATTGATGGCTAAAGGGAAACAATCATTCAAAGGAAAACAATGGGAGAAAAATAAAGTCAAAAAGCCACAAGTAATTTCATTTCATGGTACACCTTTACCAAGGACAAATGCCAAATTAAGTAGAGATGATGTGTGTTATTACTGTGGAAAACATTGTCATTTTATTAAAGAATTGTATGTAAAGAAGGTATGACCAATTTTAACAAAGAAGACATTAACGAAATTATGTTGATAGAGATGAAGCAATTAGTTATGACTTTAACAATGCTAAATTATTTGTGTCTAATGCTACTTTATTAGCGGAAACTAATGATGATAATGTTTGGTTTATACATTATGTTGCATCAATCTAGATGCCATGCAAAAGAGATTGGTTTGATACTTATCACGAGATTAATAATGGTGCACACATCTATTTAGGAGATAATATATCACATGGAATTAAAGGATATGGTGATATAAGTGTTACAATGGATAATGGACAAGAAAAGAAAATTCAAAATGTGGTGTATGTTCCAACATTAAAGAAGAACTTAATTTCGGTCTCTACTATTACAAATCAACATTTAAAAGTTGAATTTGTGAAATCACATTGTTTGGTAAAAGACGTGCAGGACAACTACAAGGTTATTGCAAAAGGAATGAGAGTTGGAGGATTATACAAGTTGGATGTAATGAAGAATGGGCATCAAGCTTTGACATCATCAAACATGTCAAAGATATGGACGCTTAAATCATAATGACATATTTTTAGTACAAAATAAATTGATGGTAGAAGGCCTTACAAATATAAAGGGCGAAAAATTTGAATGTGAAGGTTGTGCACTAGGAAAAAAATTATGGAAGAATTTCCTGTGCATGAAAATAGAAGAAAATGTGAAATAATTGAACTAGTGCATACTGATGTATGTGGTCCAATGAAAAATAAGTCACTTGGTGGAGCATATTACTTTCTTATATTTATTGATGATAGCACTAGATACATGTGGGTGTACTTTATAAGAAATAAAAGTGATGTGTTTGAATACTTTAAAGAATTCAAGAGTACGGTTGAAAAGAAAACACGAAAGAACCTTAAAATCCTTCGATCAAATAAACGTGGTGGGTATACTTTAGGAGCTTTTGTCAAATATTGCAAGAAAAAGGGAGTTATGCAACAATTTACAATACCACATACACCTTAGAAAAATGGAGTAGATGAGAGAAATAATAGAAGATTAGTTGAATGAGCTCGTAGTTGTTAAAAAGTAAAGGACCATCTAATAGTTTTTGGGCTGAAACCATTAATACATTTGCATAACTCAAAAATAGAAGCCCTACAAAGTATAGTGAGCACAAAACACCATTTGAAACATTTTATGGTTTTAAATCTAAAGTTAGTCATTTAAGGATATTTGGATATAAGGCATTTTCTCATATTCCTAAAGAGGATAGGAGAAAATTAGATTCTAAACCTATCAAATGTATTTTTATTGGATATTGTAATAATAAAAAAACATATAAAATGTATGATCCAAGTACTCACAAGGTCTTTGCAAGTAGATATGCTATATTGTAGAAAATCTTGTAGATTCACAAGCTCATGCCATGTACTAAAGCACAGGAAATAATCTACTTCTACTTTCAACTAGTGGAAGCCAACTAGAGAAAGCCAGTGCTCTAAACCCCACTATCTCTATTGCATATATCAAAAACATGAGTGAAGATATAAAGCTTGTTCTGACTATGATCTGAAATGGGGATCTTAGGCTTCTTGTCTAGCTTACAAGAACCTCTCCCACTTTCGAAGCTTGAATATTCCCAAGTCTTTAATGATTAACCAATGCGGAAATTAAGAAATGCTTGAAATTATAGGTGTATGCTTATGTTTATTTTTTACTGTTAAGTGATTTAAAATCTACTGTGTATGCTGATATTTAAATGTGCTTGAACATATATATAAATGCATATAATAGTGAATAATGCAATAGTAAACAAACACATGAGACAGTAGTTTAATTAGGAGTTCACCCACAACTCTTGGGCTACATCTCCATGAGCTTTAGTCAACTCAGCTAAGCTCTTTGAGATTATGGTGTAAGTCTTTTTTTTACAAGCTCTTGGCCCACTCCTGCTATTTTATACATAAACAGTGGGTTCAGACACCATTTAATCCCCGACTCTTGAAGCTCTGGCTCTTGGCTCTAGCTCTTGGTTCTAGCTCTTGGCTGTGACTCTGGCTCTTTGGCTCTTGGTTCTGGCTCTTGGCTCTGACTATAACTCTTTGGCTCTTTGTCTCTACGCTCTCGCTTCTTTCTGCCTTCTGCAACCTTCACATTCTTTGGCTTTTCACTTGAACTTCAAGTGACTGCAAAGGCTTCCTCAGCTACTCTGCGTAGTAGCTCTTCAGCTCTCTCTCTGTCTCTCTGCTCTCTCAGCTCTCTATTGCTACTACTTTCAGCATTCAACAACAAACAACAACTTGGCCACCATTCAACAACTCAGCAACCCCTATTATCTATCTTTTTGTGGCTTTTATGCCAAATTGTGCTGCTTGTACATTTTCCCTCTCGCGCTCCTTGTCTTCCAACCATTCCTTTGTCCCCAATCATGAGGAATCATTCCATTTTCACCTCTGTGGCTCTCTGAGCTTCATAATGCACATGTGTAATGGAGGTTTCCAATGGAAAGGGATCGACGCACGAGAAACTGGTTATTTTTCCTTCTTGTTCTAGTTCACTCGAATCCCTTCTCTGAGTGTTAGCATCATCGCTAAACGCTCTCAGGGATGAATGCCACCTATTGCATAATGGAAGGAGCTAACAATGCTTTAAATTCTCTAGAAATAGTCATTCTATGCTAACAGAAGAAAACGCTAAAATACACAGAAAAATCCACTGAAAACAATGTTCTCGGACTTCAAATTTCCATAATCCCACTTTATACCAGTATCGTGTCTGCCTAGGAATCATTATCACATATCGCAATTGGCCTGCCCCTTTGTATTTTGCAATACATTAAAATTGCGAAAATACATATAAAAGATGAAAAAACCCCGCTTGTCTGACTTGAAATATTATAAAGACGCATTTTAAAACCCTTTTGGGTCCGTAATATCGCACCACACACACACACACACACACACACACACACACACACACACATATAGCCCTGCTCCATCGTAATGTGCCGATGCAATACTGCGATGTGACAAGTTGCAATCACAGATCGCTCATGCCTCGGGCCTGTGTAGCACTCCGTTATGGTCGTCGATTGTGATATCACTCCATTGTAATTGCCGATTGCGATCTTCTTGTGACCACTGATGTGATATGCTGATCGGATCTAGACCGTTGATCGGCCAGATCTGACGGTCCCTATTCACTACCTCCAATAGCCTTGTTTTCATGGTTTTCTTCATGTTTTTAAGGCCCGATGGCGTTATCGATAAGTCCAAGACTTCTCCTTTTTTGGTGGTCTTACCTTTTTCCTTTGGATTTAAGTGATGCGATATTTCAACAATCGCATCCCACGATGCCTGAAGACCTAAGGTTCCTCCTTTATATAGCCATCCACCGATGCGATATAAATGCTTCCTAGACCAATCAAAGTGGGCCACATGGCCAAGTTTTGGTCTGCCATATGTTAGTTGTGGATTGGCTTATGAGCTTATACTAAAATCAAAATTTTCAATATAGTTCAAAATTTAATGAAATTGCCTCATTTTCTAAGGAAATTGGGTAATTTTCATTTTACAATAACTCCTTCATCCAGAGTCCATTTTGGTCTGTTCAAATTGTGTTGGGTTCAGAATGGAGGGATCCCTACAATTAGACTATTTCTGAGAGAAAGATGTATTTTCAATTTCCTCTGATTTACAAAGGATTTGTGCCATTTGGCATCTTTTACCTCTTACATGAAGTCTTTTAGACTTGGAAGTTTATCCAGGATCCATTTTTGGATCATGCCTTCCCACTAAATGAGAGTGACTCACCCTGTTCTCTCGGCCTCCCTATACTTGCCTTTGCATAGTGCCTCTGAACGAAAGTTTCTGACCACTTCCCTTCTCTGTATGGGCTGGTCTTCTTGAGAAGAACTGTCTTCCTCCTTGCCTTCCTACAGAACTTCTACTGAACTAGTCATAGAAGGTAGTTTGAGCTTATTTTCCTTGATCATTGATCCAAGGTGGCTCAACAAATGTGAAGTACATCTGCTCCATAAAACTTTCATTTGTACCTGTTTGACAAGCTACCAACAACAATTTTTAACAACGACAGACATACAGACAACAACTAGATGAACTAAACTCATGTTTCAACAAAAGAAATAGATTTTCACATATTGTGAACACCTCCATGTCTTGCACCTGCATACTAATGATGGACTAGACAACAAGCCCACAAATTGTGTCTTTAAACAGATGACCCTTAAGTCAAGCATGTAGAAAAAGACCATTAGGACTCTTTTTCAAGAGATGAAACACTTCATCATTATGTCCACTTGCAGACCATGTTAACTTCTTCAAGTGAACATGGCATCACATCCATGTCAAAGCAATCAACCCTACAAGTTAATTACACATACATGTTCAAAAACAAGGAAATCATCAACATCCCTGTGCTCATGCATGCATTTCATCCTTCAAATTTCACTTAAGCACATTGTACTTTTGAAGTTGTAATGAAATATAATGTAGATGCATCAATAGACATGAAATCTTAATCAGATAAGAACTCTAATCATTCCTTACCAATCTCTTTCAAAGGTACTACCCTTGCCTTCACCTCAACATCAACATGTGAGTCATTTTGAGACACATCATTAATGGAATCTTCACTTCCATTTCTGCCATCTTCTCTTTCCACTTTCTTCAACTTTGGTGGAAGCATTATTGGATTCAGTGTCCAACACTTTCCAGCAAGATGTCCTTGCTTATGGCACTAAGTGTACTCCATGTGCATCCTCTTGATACCATGATTTGCCTTGTCCAGTGGACCTTTGGCTGCTTGCTTCTTTTCCTTCTTCTACTCCTTGTATGCGGCCATTCTCTTCCAACATCTAGAAACATCATGGTTATCCAAACCACAAAAGGAACATGGAACTCTTTCCCCATACTTATGTGGAAATTTATCATGCTTTGCAAAATCAAAATGAATATAATTAGAACCAGATTTATATCTGCCTCTTTCACCTTTATTGCCTTCATGAGGAGGTGAAGAAAATGAAGAAGTGGCTCCCTTTGGAACACCATCAAACTCTTCAAGGATATTAGAGTCTCCCTAACTCTCTGGTTCAAGTATGTGCTTCTGAACACCTGCATCCTACAATTGTTGTTTCAAGCTATTGTATTCCTGTTGGATACAACCTTCACACTTCTGAGGTAGAGGACATGAAATAAAACTCCTTCTTGGGACTGTTTCAATGGCTATCATGGCAGCTTTGGAATTCTATCAA
Organism: Pinus taeda; assembly: GCA_000404065.3. Taxonomy (NCBI): domain Eukaryota; kingdom Viridiplantae; phylum Streptophyta; class Pinopsida; order Pinales; family Pinaceae; genus Pinus; species Pinus taeda. The sequence goes on along the minus strand of APFE030716627.1, from coordinate 7,731 downwards.
TAAGACTATCCATAGCCAAGACCCAAATATTTATGCCTTTCCTCAACCATTATTTGTTCAACAATACCTTGTGCATCCTTTCCCCAACCCTTTCCTTCATAGCCCATCTTGGACATTAACTTGGAACCGATGGATTTAGTATGTTTTTCAAAAGAACCAATACAAGCATTCTCAGAGGAATTTGAAGGCAAACTCGAATGGCTTACCTCTTCTACAAGTTGATAATTAACTAAGGCTTCTTGGGCAATAAAGAGTTGTGTTTCCAACTCATGAATCCTCTTCAGGATCATATTTCCAATATGAAATTGCCTCTCTATTTCCTGCAATTTGTTAGCAAGCAACTGCTCCTCTTCCTTCATGGAGTTGAACTACTTTTTAAGCATGCTACTCTTCCTTCCATCCTCATACATTTCTCTCACCATATCCATCATGGTGGACAATTCTTGCTTCATTTCTTCATCAAAGAGTCTTGTGAAGAGAGAAGAATTTGAGGACCCACTTGTAGAAGTTGTCATTATGCCAATGAACAAAAAAAACTTCAATAAGATAAATAAAGAGCTTATTCAAGCAACCTTTTGCAACAAACCTCTTGTGCTCCAAGGACTTCTTTGAGGTCCATTGGGATAGAAGAATGCCTTCAGCCCTTCTCCTTCTTGTCCTTCCTCGACTGAGCTATCAATAGCTTTCCCTTCACCTCTATAGACTCAACAAATAGTCAGTCTGCAAATAAGCATACAATTAGCCTCTTGATGTTCAAACACCTTTCAGACAAGCAGTCTTTCCTCCGTCAATCAAGCATTCTAATATAACATTATTTGAAGGTGGGATTAATCAATCTTAAGCTCTGATACCACCTAATCTGAAAATGGGGCTCTTAGGCTTCTTGTCTAGCTTACAAGAACCTCTCCCACTTCGAAATCTTGAGTATTCCCAAGTCTTTAATGATTAACCAATGCGGAATTTATGAAATGCTTGAAATTATAGGTTTATGCTTGTGTTTATTTTTGACTATTAAGTGCTTTAAAATCTATTGTGTATGTTGATATTTAAATGTGCTTGAACATATATATAAATGCATATAATAGTGAATAATGCAGTAGTAAACAAACACATGAGATAGTAGTTTAATTAGGAGTTCATCCACAACTCTTGGGCTACATCTCCGTGAGTTCTAGTCAACTCAATTAGGCTCTTTGGGTTTATGGTGTAAGTCTTTTTTTTTACAAGCTCTTGGCCCACTCCTATTGTTTTATACAGAAACAACGAGTTCAAACACCATTATAAGTCTTTTTTTCTACAAGCTCTTGGCCCACTCCTGTTGTTTTACACAGAAACAACGGGTTCAAACACCATTTAATCCCCAACTCTTGAAGCTCTGGCTCTTTGCTCTGGCTATTTGGATCTTGGTTTTGGCTCTTGGCTCTAACTCTGGCTCTTTGGCTTTGGTTCTGGCTCTTGGCTCTAACTCTGGTTCTTTGGCTTTGGCTTGTTCACTCTTTGGCTCTTTGGCTCTACGCTCTGGCTTCTTTCTGCCTTCTATGACCTTCATGCTCTCTGGTTTTTCACTTGAACTTCAAGTGAACCCAAAGGCTCTCTCCGCTGCTCTGCACAATATCTCTTCAGTTCTATCTCTCTCTACTCTCTCGGCTCTCTGCTACTACTACTTTCAACATTCAGCAACAAACAACAACTTAGCCATTGTTCAACAACTTAGCAGCCCCTGTTATCTATCATTCTATGGCTTTTAAGCCAAATCGCGTTACTATTTCATTGTCCCTCTCGGGCTCCCTGTCTTCCAGCCGTTCCTTTGTCCCCAATCATGAGGAATCATTCCCTTTTTTCCTCTATGGCTATCTAAGCTTCATAACGCACAGGTGTAATGGCAATTTCCAATGGAAAGGGATTGACACATGAGAAACTAGTCATTTTACCTTCCTGTTCTGGTTCACTCAAATCCCTTCTTTGAGCATTAACAATCATTGCTAAATGCTCTTGGGGATGAATGCCACCTATTCCACAATGGAAGGAGCTATTGGCACTTTAAATTCTCCAAAAACAGTTGTTCTGTGCTAACACAGGGAAAAACTAAAATACACGGAAAAATCCGCAAAAAAAATGTTCCCAGACTTCAAATATCCATAATCCTGCTTTATATCCCTATTGGTTCGACCTAGGAATTACTATCACATATCGCAATTGGCCTACCCTTTTATATTTCACAATGCATTAAAAATGCAAAAATACATATAAAACATGAAAAAAACTCTACTTGTTGGACTTGAAATATTATACAAAGGCATTTTGGAACCCTTTCAAGTTCGTAATATCGCATCGCATATATATATATATATATAATATATATATATATATATATATATATAGCCCTGCTGCATGGTAATGTGTCGACATGATACTGTGATGCAACAAGTCACAATCGCAGATCGCTCATGCCCCAAGCCTGTGTAGCACTCCGTTATGGTTGTCGATTGTGATATTGCTCCATTGAAATCGCCGATTGTGATTTTCCTATCACTGCCGATGCAATATGCCGATCAGATCTGGACCATTGATCAGTCAGATCTGATGGTCCCTGTTCACTACCTCCAATAGCCTTATTTTCATGGTTTTCCTCATGTTTTTTAGGCCCAATGGTGTTATCCGATAAGTCCAATGCTTCTCCTTTTTCGGTGGTCTTGCCCTTTTCCTTTGGATTTAAGAGATGCAATATTTCGGCCATCACATGTTGCGATGCCTTAAGACCTAAGGTTCCTCCTTTATATAGCCATCCACCAATGCAATATCAATGCTTCTTAGACCAATCAGAGTGGGCAATGTGGCCTAATTTTGGCATGCCATGTGTCAGCGGTGGATTGGCTTGTGAGCCTATACTAAAATCAAAATTTTCGATATAGTTCAAAATTTAACGAAATTGCCTCCTTTTCTAAGGACAATGGGTAATTTTCATTTTACAATAACTCCATCTAGAGTCCATTTCGGTCCGTTCAAATTGCGTTGGATTCAGAATGGAGGGATCCTTGAAATTAGACTATTTCTAAGAGCAACTTGTGATTTTCATTTTCCTTTGATTTACAAAGGATTTGTTCCATTTGGCATAATTTACCTCTTGCATGAAGCCTTCTAGACTTAGAGGTTTATCCAGGATCCATTTTTGGATCACACTAGAACAATTCCACACAAGTATTCTCAAATCTCTTAGCTCAGAAGCTAGCTCTTGGCCAACACATAGCCAATTCTACATCTCTCCAAGCTCCTAATATCTTGCTGAATTTGTAGGATGAATATCTCATATTTAAAGGGAATGCATGCTTCCAAAACTATGAAATCCAAACATAGGATCAATATCTGACGCATGCATGATATTTAAACTCTAGTAAATAATGCCACTAATGGTTCATTATCCCTACACTCTCTTCTCAACTGGGTCTTTCTCTGAACTGGCATGCATGAGTTTCTCTTGAGGGAATCTTCAGTTAACTAGAGTGGCACTAATGGACTCATTAGTGCACCAAGTTACTGTTAGTCCTCTATTAGTTCCAAAAACAATTTTGAACTAATTTAATTTAACTTAACTATTTAAATAGAGTGAACTAATTTCCAACTCAATTTAAACTCATATTGGACCCCTGAAACTTAGGGAGAACATATACATGACTACATAAATAATTCCAACTCGAAATTCCTAAGCTAATTAAGTTAATTAAACTTAATTAACTATTTACAAGTTTGTATGAGAATATAATTTGATTTTAATTCTCAGTTTAATTCAAGGACGAATTAGACTAGAATTTCTTGTTGCCATTACTCAACACTACCTCTCAACGAGAAAGGGATTATCTGCTACCCTGATCTTGCCTCTCTGAAACTCGAATTTACATCTTGAAAATGTCTTTGTCAAAACGTCATCATATTGCTCCTCCGTGGGAATGTACTCTAACAACATAATTCACCTGAATACACAATCTCTGAGATGATGATATCAGATATCAATATCCTTGGACCAATCATGAAAAAATCAATTTTTAGAGAGTTTGGTACAACTCTAATTATTGCAGTAAATGAGAGTTGGATCCATCTGCTAACCAAACAAAGCAACTAGGATCTTCCTCATCTAAATGGCCTCACATGTTTCCTGACTCACAGCCAGGTATTATGCCTTTTTCCAAATCAGTGCAAGCGATCTTTTTTTTCATGTTGTACCAAGAAACTATAGTTGACCTGATATTGAAAATCCCTCCTAATGTGCTCTTCTTGTTGGATGGATTCCCTGCCTAATCTTCATTGGTGAATCCTCGAAATTCCACTTCCCCTGTTTGTCTGTACCATAATCCATACTAAGATGTTCCCTGGAGGTATCTCAACACATGCCTTTCCACCTTCCAATACAACTTGGTAGGCCTAACCATCACTTGACTAAGTTGGTTAACTGCATAACACATATTTGGTTTTGTGTTCACCAAGTACATGAGTGAACCCACAAGATGCCTGTAGAAAGTAGCTTCCATTACCTCTCCCGAAGTAGCATCCTCCTTTTATTGGAAATACTAAGAGGGGGGTGAATCAATATTTCTTTTCAATTTTTGTTATTACCATTTTAGATTCTTTACAATTTTAATCAAAGAAATGATTTTATTAATATAGAAAAAGATTGAATACAATATCTGATGAATTTTGCCAACCACCAACTCAGACTTTGATGAGGTTCCAACCTCTAGGCCTCTGACCCTATCTTGTCAAGGCACCAACCTTGGATTTAAGAGCACCCACTCCAATGATACCAATCCTTCCAATTCTGAGGCACCAACCCCAAGGGCTTTGACCCTATAGTTTTTCTTTACCAGGAAATTCTTTGATTGTACTACACTACTCCTTGTGCTTGTGATATTTGTAATAAGATCACAGTCTACACTAGGTAATTACTTCAGGAGTGACTGTTGCTCACTGTCTTACTTCCAAGGAATATACTCATACATTCTTCAATGTTGGTGTAGTCTATTTCTTCCTTCAAATGATGACTGATGAACCCTTCTTTCATTTACATGACTATTCTCCAAATTGCATTCTGTACTTCTTCCATATATTACAAGTTTGATCCCTTTTAGAGATTAACCCAGCCAACAAACTTTCTTGACCTTAAGCTTCCTTCCTTTTTGCTGGAGCTTCGGCTTCCATCTTCAACCTTCGTCTATCTCTGCTTCTTCAAGTTCATGAGTTGTGAACTTTCAATTCTTCTCTTTGTCTGATGCCTAGATTGATACTTGAGGCTAGTAGTTTTAACTTGTATTTATATGAGTTTCACTAATACCCAAAGGACATGTTCATTGGGAGGAGACCAACTTCTATATTAAAATATATTGAAGACTCTTTCATCCAATTATATCATAGACTTGATTATTTGCGGAAACCATAAAAAGGAGAGACTATACCCATAGGGAGGTCCCACATGCCACATCATTACTTAAATCACAATCGCAACTTCATAAAACTTCCGCAATTGCAACTTTAGTGGTCTGCATATAGCATTGTTGATCCCCTATTACCGACGAAGCGAATGCAATGTGATATCAAATTATTTTTTATAAGCTCGTACAGTCCACAACTCTATCACAATCAATGGTCTGTTGGGTCTATCGTAATTGGAAATTTGAATGTGTCAAGCCTTTATTGAAACTTGTGATCCATAGCTTCTGATTAGAAGATGCGATATTTATTTAGGGCATGTTATAACGGTGCAGCAGGTTTGCAATATTATATCATAATCAGCAGATTTGAACGTGACATCCTTTAAGACTTGTGATATGACAATTCTGATACGGTGGATGAAATGTTTGATTAAGTCGTATTGTAATGGAGCTATCGGGTCCATGTTGTATAACACAATTGGGGGTTTTGAGCAGAAACACCACTAAAATTTCTCCAATGAAATTGTTAACTCCTCTCGGCTCTTCCTTCTGGGCATATGCATTTTAAAGGGTTTCCATGGTTTAATACTTGGATGTTCCTTAGCTTGTCAATCCCATGAATTCTGATAGCTACTCTTTGATTCTCGATGGCTTCCAACGAATTCTTCCTCTTACTCTTTGGTTATCGCTCCTATGACTTATGTTCACTCTTCCTCTGTTCTGATAGCTCTTCTTTCAATGATGTATTCTTCGTTTCTCCTCCGATGTCACTGTTTCTCATGCAGCTTATCTTCCCGCGACCTCTGATAACTCTTGTTTGAATGCTCCTGTTCTTCACTTCAATGGCTTCCTTGATGGATTTCCTCCCTGGCTTCTTTCTCGTGTTTCTTCACGGATCTGCTTCTCCTTGGCTTCACATCATCATTTGGTATCCCAAAATATTTCCATATTGACATCAATGACAGTCAGGGAAAATTTTAAGAACCCACCCTAAATTTACATGTATAATAAATGGGCAAATCTCCATGGTATACAGGAAAAATGGAAGGCAACTTTATCAATAATATGATATGTATATATAATTTTTTGGCGAATCTCTCACCAGGCATGGCGAATATTTTACTCAATTATAAAATCTTGTGTTTATTGAATACACAAATGAAATCATTGCATTTCTTTAAAATATCTTTTGAAATCAAAATTACCGACATTACCAAAATTACATATCGATAATCTAGTGAGTGTAAGATAAAATTCACCCGTGCCATTCACAGAGAGCATGAGAAAGAACCTGAAACTATATATAAAAGCAAGAAAAATTCAAATTCACCACTTCTAGGGACCTCCTAATCACCCTGCCAATACACAAGTATGTTCCTGTTTGCAATTAGAAAAATTACCCAAATTACAATCTGTTTACTCCACTTCTAGGGACCTCGTAACCACCCTGCCAATACACAAGTATGTTCCCGTTTGCAATTAGAAAAAGTACCCAAATTACAATCTGTTTACTCCAGCATATGTTGGAAAGTTATAGAAGGATGACTAGTGCAATCAATCCATTCCTTTTAGCCCTGGATTTGTTTCAGTTTAAACAGAAGTATACAAATATACTTGTCCAATGTCTATGCTTTAACCATTCATCTTAAGATGTTTTTACAATATAATTTCCTAAGTCTATTTAATATCTTCATTATCATAAAACCAACCTATATCCATCTTAACTCCACATATACCACTCTTAGGGGGATGAAATCTATTTATCCCTCTGAGCACTTGTAGACCCAGAATTAAGATGGATCTAAGATAGAATTTCCCCTTTAAATAGTCTATGCTCACATGAATACCATGGGTCAATACCATGGGTTATCATAAACCTGGAGCTTAATTTAGTAATTTATAAAAATTTATAAAATTAATAGTTGATTTTTATTTTATTTTTATTTTAACCAAGCTAAAATGTTTAACATACATTAAATTACAACATCCATTTTTTCTCTTGATCGGATCAAATATTTTTTCACTCTATGCTAGTTTGCATATCGTGATATTTGATACCTTTCGGGGGTTAGTAGATCCAGAGTAAAGATGGATCTATTCTGGTTTAATTCCCCCATTTAAATAGGCTACATTCCAAGTGAATACCATGGGTCAATACCATGTGCCATTTTGGTGAATACCATGGGTCAAATACCATGTGCCATTTTTATTTTTATTAATACTAATATTAGGGTTAATAATGTTTTTTTTGCATGGTATTAATATAAAAAAATAAAAAAATGTTTTATTTGTTTACCATACCTCTCGTTTA
>APFE030716623.1:25753-36181 GCA_000404065.3 Pinus taeda | reverse complement strand
TTAGTGTTTATAAAACTTGAGTAAATGCCTTTAATAAACACTTAAATAAATGTTACAGACTGCTTTTTAGAATGTTATAAAATGCTTAGTGTTTATTGTTTAGAGTTAAGGGTTTGAGGTTTATCGTTTGGGGTTTAGGGTTTAGGGTTTTGAATTTAGGGTTTTTAACACTTTCGTAAAAGATTTTAATAAACACTTAAATAAAACAAAACCTTTTCTAAAATGTGATAAAATGCTTAGCATTTGGGGCTTACGGATTAGGGTTTGGGGTTTAGGGTGTAGGGTTAAGGGTCTAGGATTTAGAGTTATGGGTTTATGGTAGAGTGCTTAAGGTTTATAAAATTCTCAGGGTTTAGGGTTTTGTGGTTTAAGGTTTAGCGTTTATGTTTTAGGTTTTAAGGTTTATAACAGTATAGTAAATTCTTTTAATAAACACTTAAATAAAAGTTACAAAACACTTTTTTAAATGTTATAAAATGATTAGGGTATAGGGTATAGGGTTCAAGATTTAGGGTTTATGGTTTATAACACTTTAGTAAATTCTTTTAATAAACGCTTTTATATAAAAGTTACAAAACCATTTTTAAAATGCTATAAAATGTTGAGGGTTTAGGGTGTATGGTTTAGGGATTATAAAAATTTAGTAAATGCTTTTAATAAACATTTAAATAAAAGTTGCAAAACACTTTTTAAAATGTTATAGAATACTTAGGGTATAGGATTTACAGTTTAGGGTTTAGGGATATGACTTTATGGTTTAGAGTTTAGGGCTTAGGGTTTATAGAACTTTAGTAAATGTTTTTAGTAAACACTTAAATAAAAGTTACAAAATGTTTTTACAATTGTTATAAAATGCTTATGGTCTAGGGTTTATGGTTTAGGATTTAGGGTTTGGTGTTTGGGGTCTAAGGTTTAGAGTTAAGTGTTTGTTGTTTAGGATTTACGGATTAAGTTTTATGGTTTTGGGTTTATAACACTTTATAAAATTCTTAGGGTTTAAGTTTTAAGATTTTTGGTTTAGGGTTTAGGGTTTGGGGATTAGGGTTCATGGTTTCGAGTTTAAACACATTAGTAATTGTTTTAATAAACACTTAAATAAAAGATACAAAACACTTTTTAAAATATTATAAATTTCTTAGGGTTTAGTGTTAGGATTTGGGGTTTTGGGTTTATGGTTTAGGATTTGGGGTTTACGGTTAAGTTTTAAGAGTTTAGGGTTTAGGGTTTAGGGTGTAGGGATAAAACACCTCACCTTAAGGGGGTATCTGCTACTACATATTACACATAATGCATTCATCCCATGTAGCCTCGAGGAGTTAGGAAGAAAAATAAATAAAAACAAAAACGTTTATGAAGAGGGGTGAGAAAACAAAGGTCAAGATATCTCGTGTACCACAATTTACTCCCTCCTACACTTACATACCCAGGTGTGGTCTTCCCTAATTATAGATACTCATAAAATTCTTAGGGTTTATGGTTTATGGATTAGGGTTTGGGATTTAGGGTTTAGGATTTAGGGTTTATAACATTTTAGTAAATTCTTTTAATAAGCATTTAAATAAAAGTTACCAATAGTTATTAACATGCTATAAAATTATTATGCTTTAGCATTAAGGGTTTTTGTTTTATAACACTTTAGAAAAAAATTTTAATATACACTAAAATAAAACTTATGAAACACTCTTTAAAATGTTATAAATTAATTAGGGTTTATGTTTTGGGGATTAGTGTTTAGGGTTACAAAAAAATTTTTAAAATGTTATGAAATGCTTAGGGTTTAGGTTTTAGGGTATAAGGTATAAGGTTTTGGGTTTTGGGTTTAGAGTATAGGGTTTAGGGTTTAGGGTTTATAACACTTTAGTAAATTATTTTAATTGACACTTAATTAAAAGTTACAAAATTCTTTTCGAAATGTTATAAAAGGCTTAGGGTTTAACATTTAGGGTTTAGGTTTTTCAGTTTAGGGTTTAGCTTTTATGGTTTAGGGTTTATAAGAACTTAGTAAATTATTTTGACGAAAAATTAAGTAAAAGTTACAAAACACTTTTTAGAATGCTATAAAATGCTTAGGGTTTAGGTTTTATAAGAATTTAGTAAATTCTTATAATAAACATTTAAATGAAAGTTAAAAAACACTTTTTAAAATGTTATAAATTGCTTAGGGTTTAGGGTTAAGAGTCTAGCAATTATAAGGCTTTGGTAAATCCTCTTAATAAAGAGTTAACTAAAAGTTATACTTTTTTTGGAATGTTATAAAATTCTTAGGGCTTAGGGTTTAGGGTTTATGATTTGAGGTTTGGTGTTTAGAGTTTAGGGTTTAGGGTTTATAACACTTTAGTAAATGATTTTAATAAACACTTAAATAGAAGTTACAATATTATTTTAAAATGTTATAAAATTATTAGGGTTTATCATTTATGGTTTAGGGTTTATAGTTTAGAGTTCAGGGTTTAGGGTTTGTGGATTAAAGTTTAGGGTTCATAGTTTATAACACATTAGTAGATTCTTTTAATAAAAACTTAAATAAAAATTACAAAATACTTTTTAAAATGTTCAAAAATGTTTAGGATTTACGGGTTAATGTTCACAATTTGAGGTTTAGGGTTTAGGGTTTGGGGTTTATAGGTTAGGGTTTAGGGTTTAGGGTTTGGAATTTAGGGTTTAGGGTTTAGGATTTAGGGTTTAAGGTTTGGGGTTTTGGGTTTATGTTTAGGGTTTAGTGTTTAGGGTCTACAACATTTTTGTAAATTCTTTTAATAAACACTTAAATAAAAGTTCCAAAATAGTTTTTAAAATGTTATAAAATGGTTAGGGTTTAGGTTTTATGGTTTAGGGTTTAGGGTTTTGCATTTAGGGTTTAGGGTTTAGGGTTTATGTTTTTGTGTTTAGCGTTTAGGGTTTTGTGTTTATGGTTTAGGGTTTACTCTTTAGTGAATTCTTTTAATAAACACTTAAATAAAAGTTACAAAATTCTTCTTAAACTGTTATAAAATTCTTACGTTTTATGGTATAGCGTTTAAGGCTTGGGGTTTAGGGTTTTGGGTTTAGGTTTTTGGGTTTAGGTTCTAGGGTGTGTGGGCTTAAGGATATAACAATTCAGTAATATTATTTAATAAAAACTTAAATAAAAGTTAAAAAAACACTTTTAAAAATGTTATAAAATGTGTATGGTTTAGGGTTTACTTTATAGGTTTTAGGGTTTAGGGTTTATAAAACTTTCTTAAGTGCTTTTAATAATGACTTAGAAAAGGTTACCAAACACATTTTAAAATGTTAATAAATGATTCGGTTTAGGGTTTAGGGTTTACAGTTTAGGTTTTATAACACCTTAGTAAATTATTTTAACAAGCACTTAAATAAAGGTTACAAAATTATTTTTAATAGATCATAAAATGCTTAGGTTTTACGGTTTAGGGTTTTCGGTTTAGGGTTTAGGGTTTATAACACTTTAGTAAATTATTTTAATAAACACTTAAAATAAAAAGTTACAAAATAATATTAAAAATGTTATTAAATTTTGCCTAGGGTTTAGGTTTAGGGTTTAGGTTTATAACACTTTGTTTAATTATTTTAATAATCACTTAAAAAGTTACCAAAAAAATGTATTTTAAGATATTATAAAATTCTTAGTGTTTAGGGATAGGGTTTATTGTTTAGGGTTTGGGATTTATAACACTTAGATAAACTATTTTAGTAAGAAAATAAAAAAAGGTTACAAAACACTTGCTAAATTGTTATAAAATTCTTAACCTTTAGGGTTTAGGACTTAAACATCTAATAAATGCTCATGATTTAGGGTTTAGGATTTATAACAATTTAGTAAATGCTTTTAATAAACACTGAAAAAAGTAAGAAAGCACTTGATAAAATGTTATAAAATACATAGGGTTTAGAGTTTAGGATTTAGGGTTTAGGGTTTTGGTTTTAAAATGTTATAAAATGCTTACCGTTTAGGATTTAGGGTTTAGGGTTTAGGTCTTATAACACTTCAATAAAAAATTTTAATAAACACTTAAAAAAAAAGGTTACAAAACACTTTTTAAAATGTTATTAAATGTTAAGGGTTTAGAGTTTTAAAATTTACAAATGCTAGGGTTTATTTAACAACACTTTAAAAAAAAGTTACGAAGCCACTTGTTAAAATTTTATAAAATCCTTAGGGTTTAATAAACACTTTTAAAAAAAGTTTACAAAACACTTGTTAAAATTTTTATAAAAATTCTTAGGGTGCTCGTTTTAGGGGTTTAGGGTTTATAACAATTTAGTAAATTATTTAAATAAACACTTTAATAAAAAGTTACAAACTCTTGTTAAAATGTTATAAAATACTTAGAGTTTAGGGTTTGGGGTTTAAAATGTTTTAAAGTGCTTATGGTTTAGGATTTAGGGTTTAGGTTGGGGTTGTGGGTATTAGGGTTTAAGGTTTATGGGTTATAATGATTTAATAAATTATTTTAATAAACACTTATAAAAATCTAAAAAATGATTTTATGGTTTAGGGTTTAGGGTTTTTGGGGTTTTTTAGGGTTTTAGGGTTTAGGGTTTATGGATTTTTAGGGTTTGGGGGTTAGGGCTTAGGCTTTAGGGTTTAGGTTATGGAGTTTAGTTTTTAGATTTTATCATACCTTAGTAAATGCTTTCAAGCTTTAGGCTTTACGGTTTAGGGTTTATAGGAACTTAGTAAACAATTTTACTGCTTATCCTTTAGGCTTTAAGCATTATGAAATAGGGTTTGGGGTTTGGGTTTAGGGTTTAGGTTTTATAACACTTTAGTAAATTCTTTAAATAAACACTTAAATTAAATTTACAGAATGCTTTCCAAAATGTTATAAAATTCTTAGTGTTTAGAGTTTACGTTTAGGGTTTATGGTTTGGGATTTAGGCTTTCTGGCGTAGGGTTTAGGTTTTATGTTTTATGGTTTAGTGTTCATGGTTTAGGATTTGTAACACTAAATTTACAAAACACTTTTTCAAATGTTTAGGGTTTAGGGTTTCAAGTTTATGGTTTAAATTTTATAACACTTTAGTAAATGCTTTTAATAAGCACTTAAATAAAAGTTACAAAAGACCTTTTAAAATGTTGTAAAATGTTGAGGGTTTAGGTTTTAGGGTTTATAACATTTTAGTAAATTATTTTAATAAACACCTAAGCAAAATTTAGAAAAGTCTTCTTAAAATGTTATAAAATACATAGGGTTTAGGTTTTAGGGTTTCAGGTGTAGTGTTTGGGGCTTAGGGTTTATGTTTTATAAAAGTTTAGTAAATTATTTTAATAAATAGTTAAATAAAAGCTACAAAATGATTTTTAAAATGTTATAAAATGATTAAGGATTAGGGTATAGGGTTTCGGGTTTGGTGTTTATGGTTCAAGGCTTAGGTTTTAGGGTTTATAACAATTTAGTAAATTATTTTAGTAAAAAGTTAAATAAAAGTTACAAAGCACTTTTCAAAATGTTATAAAATACTTAGGGTTTATGGTTTAAGGTTTTGGGTTTATGCTTTAGGGTTTAGGGTTTATAACACTAATTAAATAAATAATAAATAATTAAATGAAAGTTACAAAAATCTTTTTAAAATGTTATAAAATGATTAGTATTTAGGGTTTTGGGTTTGGGGATTGGGGCTTAGGGTTCAGGGTTCATTTTTTAGGATTTAGGGTTTATAAATTATTTTGATAAACACTTAAATAAAAGTTAAAAAACTCGTTTTAAAATGTTCTAAAATTCTTAGGGTTTAAGGTTTGGGGTTTAGGGTTTATAAGGGTTTAGTAAATGATTTTAATAAATGCTTAAATAGAAGTTAAAAAACACTTTTTAAAGTGTTCTAAAATGCTTCGAGTTTAGGGTTTAAGTTTTAGGGTTTCGGGTTTCAGGTTTGGGGTTCAGAGTTTAGGGTTTAATGTTTATGGTTTATAATACTTTAGTAAATTATTTTGATAAACATTGTAATAAAAATTAAAAATGATTTTTAAAATGTTATAAAATTATTAAGGTTTAGGGTTTCGCGTCTAGGGTTTGGGGTTTAGTGTTTAGGGTGGTTTAGCATTTAGTGATTATGGTTTATATGACTTTAGTAAATGGTTTTAATCAAGGCTTAAATTAAAGTTACAAAATTATTTTTAAAATGGTATAAAATGCTTAGGGTTTATTGTTTATAGTTTGGCCTCTGGGATTTAGGGTTTATGGTTTATAAGACCTTAGTAAACACTTTTAATAAAATCCTTAGGGTTTAGGGTTTAGGGTTTTGATTTTGGGTTTTTGGTCTAGTGTTAAGGGTTTAGGTTTTAGGGTTTATAACACTTCAGTAAATTCTTTTAATAAACACTTAAATAAAAGCTACAAAATGGTTTTTAAAATGTTATAAAATGCTTAGGGTTTAGGCTTTAGGGTTTAGGGCTTAGGGTTTGAGGCTTCAGGTTTAGAGTTTAGGGTTTAAGGTTTATAAAACTTGAGTAAATGCTTTTAATAAACACTTAAATAAAAGTTATGAACTGCTTTTTAGAATGTTATAAAATGCTTAGTGTTTATGGTTTAGACCTAAGGGTTTGAGGTTTATTGTTTGGGGTTTAGGGTTTAGGGTTTTGAATTTAGCTTTTGTAACACTTTCGTAAAAGCTTTTAATAAAAACTTAAATAAAATTTACAAAACCACTTTTTAAATGTTATAAAATGCTTAGCAATTGGGGTTTAGGGTTTAGGGTTTGGGGTTTAGGTTGTAGGGTTAAGGGTCTAGGATTTAGGGTTCTTGGTTTATGGTAGAGTGTTTAAGGTTTATAAAATGATAAGGGTTTAGGTTTTTGTGGTTTAGGGTGTAGGGTTGAAGGTTTAGGATTTCAGGTTTATAACACTATAGTACATTCTTTTAATAATCACTTAAATAAAAGTTACAAAACCATTTTTGAAATGCTATAAAATGTTGAGGGTTTAGGGTTCAAGTTTAACGGTTTAGGGTGTAGGTTTTTAAGTCTAGGGTTTAGTAAATTAAAACTCTTTAGTAAATTTTCAATAAACATTTAAATAAATTTACAAAATACTTTTTAGAATGTTATAAAATACTTAGGGTTTAGGGTTTACAGGTTATGGTTTAGGGTTAGGGGTTTAGCATTTAGAGTTTAAGGTTTAAGGTTTAGCGTTTATAGCACTTTAGTAATGTTTTTAGTAAACACTTAAATAAAGTTATAAAACGTTTTTAAAATTGTTATAAAATGCTTAGGGTTTAGGGTTTAGGATTTATGGTTTGGGGTTTAGGGTAATAGTTTTTGGTTTAGGTTTTAGGGATTAGGGTTTATAGTCTAGGGTTTATAAAACTTTATAAAATGTTAGGGTTTAAGTTTTAAGATCTTAGGTTGATGGTTTAGGGATTTGGGTTTAGGGTTGATGGTTTTAGCATTATAACACCTTAGTAATTGTTTTAATAAACACTTAAAGAAAAGATACAAAGCACATTTTGAAATGTTATAAAGTTCTTAGGGTTTACTGTTTAGGATTTGGGATTTATGATATATGGTTTAGGGTTTAGGGTTAAGGGTTTAGAGTTTAGGGTTTATGGTATATGGTGTAGGGATAAACCTCCCCACTTTAAGGGGGTATCTGCTACTACATATGACACATAATACATTCATCCAATGGAGCCTCGAGGAGTTATGACGAAAATAAAAGGAAAAAATTTTATGAAGAAGGGTTGCAAAAGAAAGGTTGGGGTATCTCATGTACCATAATTTTCTCCCTCCTACACTCACATACCCTAGTGTGGTCTTCCTTTTTTTTACGTACTCGTAAAATTCTTAGCTTTTATGGTTTAGGGATTAGCGTTTGGGGTTTAGGGTTTAGGATATAGGGTTTATAAAATTTAAGTAAATTATTTTAATAAGCACTTAAGTAAAAGTTACAAATAGTTTTTAAAATGTTATAAAATTCTTAGGCTTTAGTGTTTAGGGTTTAGGGATTATAACGCATTAGCAAATGCTTTTAATATACACTTAAATAAACATTACAAAGGACTCTTTAAAATGCTATAAATTAATTAGGGATTAGGTTTTAAGGATTAGGGTTCAAAGTTTATAACGCTTTAGTAAATTCTTTTAATAAACATGTATAGAAGTTACAAAACACTTTTTTAAATGTTATGAAATGCTTAGGGTTCAGGTTTGAGGGTATAAGGTATAGGGTTTAGGGTTTGGTGTTTAGGGTTTAGGGTTTAGGGTTTATAACACTTTAGTAAATTGTTTTAATAAAAGCTTAAGTAAAAGTTACAAAATGCTTTTTGAAATTCTATAAAAGGCTTAGGGTTTAGGGTTTGGTGTTTATGGTTTAGTTTTTATTGTTTAGGGTTTATAACACCTTAGTAAATTATCTTGATAAAAACTTAAGTAAAAGTTGCAAAACTCTTTTTAGAATGATATAAAATGCTTAGGGTTTAGGGTTTATTGTTTGGGGTCTCGTGTTTAGAGTTTAGGGTTTAGGGTTTATAACACTTTAATAAATGATTTTAATTAACAGTTAAATAGAATTTAAAATATTTTTTTAAATGTTATAAAATGATTAGGATTTAGCGTTTAGCCTTTAGGGTTTAGGGTTTACTGTTTAGGGTTTGGGGTTTAGGGTTTCAGGTTTGGAGTTTAGGGTTTAGGGTTTGTGGTTTAGATTTTAGCATTGACGATTTATATCACTTTAGTAAATTATTTTAATAAACACTTAAATAAAAATTACAAAACAATTTTTAAAATGTTATGAAATGCTTAGGGTTTAGGGATTACTGTTCATGGTTTCGGGTTAGGGTTACAGGTTTAGGGTTTAGGTTTTATTATTTAGGGTTTAGTTTTTATAAAAGTTTCAAATACTTTCTGAAATGTTATAAAATGATTAGGGTTTTGGATTTAAGGTTCCAACCCCACCTCTTCCTTCACTACCTCCTCCACCACATCTTCCTCCAACTCCAACCCCACCTCCTCCACCACGTTTGTCTTCTCCTCATCCTCCACCTCATCCTCCCCATCCTCCTCCTTGACCACTAGCACCACCACCTCCTCCTCCTCCTCCTCGACCACCTCCTCAAACTCAAACTCCAATCCACCTCCTCCTCCACCATCTCCTCCACCTCCACCACCAACTCCTCCACCACCTCCTCCTCCTCCTCCTCCTCCTCCATATCTGTCTCCACCACCTCTCCTCCTGCATCACCCCCTCCTTCTATTCCTCCACCTCCACCTTGTCTTCCTCCACATCCTCCTGTTGTTCCTCCAACTCCACCTCTACCTCCTCCACCTCTACCTCCACCTCCACCTCCTCCGCCACCTCCACTTCTACCTCCACCTCCACCTCCTCCTCCACCGGTACCCCCTCCTCCTCCACCTGCATCACCACCCCCACCTCCACCCGCTCCTCCACTAGCTCCACCACAACCTCCTCGACCTCCACCTTGCCCTCCTCCTCCTCCTCCTCCATCACTTTGACATTTGCCTCCTCCTCCTCCTCCTCCTCTACCTCCACCACCTCAGCTGCTCCCTCCTCCACCTCCAACTCCTCCTCCTCCTCCACCTTTACCATCTCCTCCACCACGTCAACCTCCATCACCTCCTCCACCAACACCATCATGTCCTCCTCTACCTCCGCCTCCACCACCTCCTCCTCCACAACCACCACCTCCACCTCCTCCTCAAACTCCTTAGCCTCCTCCTCCTCCTCCACCACCATCTCCACGTCCACCACCTCCTCAACCACATTTGCCTCCTCCTCCACCTCCTCCAGCTCCTCCTCCTCCTCCACCACCTCCACCTCCAACTTCGTCGCCTCCTCAAAAAACCTAAAAAAAAAAAACAAAATTCATATCATTTCATTCTCTTTATTTATAATACTTATTGACTCATTCTTTACAGCAATAGCTCATCTATAAATATATACATGACAATATAACAAATAATATATATGAACATTTGCAATATAAATAAATAATTATGAGAATAACAATCTCATTTTAAAAAAAAAAGTAAAATTTAAATAAATTCTATCAAAAGTTGTTGAGAAAAATCACACCCAACTCAATGTTTATTCGTAATCTATAAAACCACAAGGGAATACATTGGAGAAAATGAGATTGAGCGTTTGGTCATTGTATAGGGATGGGAACTCTTGTTTCTATGAATTTTGTTTTTCTTTTATGTGGAGATAATGGTATCACATTTAAACATTTTAGCTTAATATTTGGGATAATCATCCTTAATCACTCTTTCAATAAAAAAACCAACCACCAAAGTTTTGGACCCTCGAATTTCAACTCTCAGAAAAAAACTCCCCTAAAATTTTATCTGCATTAATGAATACTATAAATGAATTCCAAAGAGTAATTTACAACAAAAAGGTTTTGTAGAAAAATGTAGACTTGAAGACATGGCTACCACAAATTAAAAATTAAACTTTATTTTTAATTAAAG
>APFE030716623.1:0-25733 GCA_000404065.3 Pinus taeda | reverse complement strand
TAAATAATTAAATGAAAGTTACAAAAATATTTTTAAAATGTTATAAAATGATTAGTATTTAGGGTTTGGGGTTTGGGGATTGGGGCTTAGGGTTCAGGGTTCATTTTTTAGGATTTAGGGTTTATAAATTATTTTAATAAACACTTAAATAAAAGTTAAAAAACTTGTTTTAAAATGTTATAAAATTCTTAGGGTTTAAGGTTTGGGGTTTAGGGTTTATAAGGGTTCAGTAAATGATTTTATTAAATGCTTAAATAGAAGTTAAAAAAACACTTTTTAAAGTGTTCTAAAATGCTTAGACTTTAGGGTTTAAGTTTTAGGGTTTCGGGTTTCAGGTTTGGGGTTCAGAGTTTAGGGTTTAATGTTTATGGTTTATAATACTTTAGTAAATTATTTTGATAAACATTGTAATAAAAATTAAAAATGATTTTTAAAATGTTATAAAATTATTAAGGTTTAGAGTTTCGCATCTAGGTTTTGGGGTTTAGTGTTTAGGGTGGTTTAGCATTTAGTGATTATGGTTTATATTACTTTAGTAAATGGTTTTAATCAAGGCTTAAATTAAAGTTACAAAATTATTTTTAAAATGGTATAAAATGCTTATGGTTTATTGTTTATAGTTTGGCCTCTGGGATTTAGGGTTTATGGTTTATAAGACCTTAGTAAACACTTTTAATAAAATCCTTAGGGTTTAGGGTTTAGGGTTTTGATTTTGGGTTTTTGGTCTAGTGTTAAGGGTTTAGGTTTTAGGGTTTATAACACTTCAGTAAATTCTTTTAATAAACACTTAAATAAAAGCTACAAAATGGTTTTTAAAATGTTATAAAATGCTTAGGGTTTAGGCTTTAGGGTTTAGGGCTTAGGGTTTGAGGCTTCGGGTTTAGAGTTTAGGGTTTAAGGTTTATAAAACTTGAGTAAATGCTTTTAATAAACACTTAAATAAA
This sequence comes from Pinus taeda, assembly GCA_000404065.3. Lineage (NCBI taxonomy): Eukaryota > Viridiplantae > Streptophyta > Pinopsida > Pinales > Pinaceae > Pinus > Pinus taeda. The sequence continues at coordinate 24,789 of APFE030716623.1, read as the reverse complement.
AGTTATGAACTGCTTTTTAGAATGTTATAAAATGCTTAGTGTTTATGGTTTAGACCTAAGGGTTTGAGGTTTATTGTTTGGGGTTTAGGGTTTAGGGTTTTGAATTTAGCGTTTGTAACACTTTCGTAAAAGCTTTTAATAAAAACTTAAATAAAATTTACAAAACCAGTTTTAAAATGTTATAAAATGCTTAGCAATTGGGGTTTAGGGTTTAGGGTTTGGGGTTTAGGGTGTAGGGTTAAGGGTCTAGGATTTAGGGTTCTTGGTTTATGGTAGAGTGTTTAAGGTTTATAAAATGATAAGGGTTTAGGTTTTTGTGGTTTAGGGTGTAGGGTTGAAGGTTTAGGATTTCAGGTTTATAACACTATAGTACATTCTTTTAATAATCACTTAAATAAAAGTTACAAAACCATTTTTGAAATGCTATAAAATGTTGAGGGTTTAGGGTTCAAGTTTAACGGTTTAGGGTGTAGGTTTTTAAGTCTAGGGTTTAGTAAATTAAAACTCTTTAGTAAATTTTCAATAAACATTTAAATAAATTTACAAAATACTTTTTAGAATGTTATAAAATACTTAGGGTTTAGGGTTTACAGGTTATGGTTTAGGGTTAGGGGTTTAGCATTTAGAGTTTAAGGTTTAAGGTTTAGCGTTTATAGCACTTTAGTAATGTTTTTAGTAAACACTTAAATAAAGTTATAAAACGTTTTTAAAATTGTTATAAAATGCTTAGGGTTTAGGGTTTAGGATTTAGGGTTTGGGGTTTAGGGTAATAGTTTTTGGTTTAGGTTTTAGGGATTAGGGTTTATAGTCTAGGGTTTATAAAACTTTATAAAATGTTAGGGTTTAAGTTTTAAGATTTTAGGTTGATGGTTTAGGGATTTGGGTTTAGGGTTGATGGTTTCAGCATTATAACACCTTAGTAATTGTTTTAATAAACACTTAAATAAAAGATACAAAGCACATTTTGAAATGTTATAAAGTTCTTAGGGTTTACTGTTTAGGATTTGGGATTTATGATATATGGTTTATGGTTTAGGGTTAAGGGTTTACAGTTTAGGGTTTATGGTATATGGTGTAGGGATAAACCTCCCCACTTTAAGGGGGTATCTGCTACTACATATGACACATAATACATTCATCCAATGGAGCCTCGAGGAGTTATGAAGAAAATAAAAGGAAAATTTTTTATGAAGAAGGGTTGCAAAAGAAAGGTTGGGGTATCTCATGTACCATAATTTTCTCCCTCCTACACTCACATACCCTGGTGTGGTCTTCCTTTATTTTACATACTCGTAAAATTATTAGCTTTTATGGTTTAGGGATTAGCGTTTGGGGTTTAGGGTTTAGGATATAGGGTTTATAACATTTAAGTAAATTATTTTAATAAGCACTTAAGTAAAAGTTACAAATAGTTTTTAAAATGTTATAAAATTCTTAGGATTTAGTGTTTAGGGTTTAGGGATTATAACGCATTAGCAAATTCTTTTAATATACACTTAAATAAACATTACAAAGGACTCTTTAAAATGCTATAAATTAATTAGGGATTAGGTTTTAGGGATTAGGGTTCAAAGTTTATAACGCTTTAGTAAATTCTTTTAATAAACATGTATAGAAGTTACAAAACACTTTTTTAAATGTTATGAAATGCTTAGGGTTCAGGTTTGAGGGTATAAGGTATAGGGTTTAGGGTTTGGTGTTTAGGGTTTAGGGTTTATAACACTTTAGTAAATTGTTTTAATAAAAGCTTAAGTAAAAGTTACAAAATGCTTTTTGAAATTCTATAAAAGGCTTAGGGTTTAGGGTTTGGGGTTTATGGTTTAGTTTTTATTGTTTAGGGTTTATAACACCTTAGTAAATTATCTTGATAAAAACTTAAGTAAAAGTTGCAGAACTCTTTTTAGAGTGATATAAAATGCTTAGGGTTTAGGGTTTATTGTTTGGGGTCTGGTGTTTAGAGTTTAGGGTTTAGTGTTTATAACACTTTAATAAATTATTTTAATTAACAGCTAAATAGAATTTAAAATATTTTTTTAAATGTTATAAAATGATTAGGATTTAGCGTTTAGCCTTTAGGGTTTAGGGTTTAGTGTTTAGGGTTTGGGGTTTAGGGTTTCAGGTTTAGAGTTTAGGGTTTAGGGTTTGTGGTTTAGATTTTAGCGTTGACGATTTATAGCACTTTAGTAAATTATTTTAATAAACACTTAAATAGAAATTACAAAACAATTTTTAAAATGTTATGAAATGCTTAGGGTTTAGGGATTAGTGTTCATGGTTTCGGGTTAGGGTTACAGGTTTAGGGTTTAGGTTTTATTATTTAGGGTTTAGTTTTTATAAGACATTAGTAAATTATTTTAATAAACACTTAAATAAAAGTTTCAAATACTTTCTGAAATGTTATAAAATGATTAGGGTTTGGGATTTAAGGTTCCAACCCCACCTCTTCCTTCACTACCTCCTCCACTACATCTTCCTCCAACTCCAACCCCACCTCTTCCACCACCTTTGTCTTCTCCTCATCCTCCACCTCATCCTCCCCATCCTCCTCCTTGACCACTAGCACCACCACCTCCTCCTCCTCCTCCTCGATCACCTCCTCAAACTCAAACTCCAATCCACCTCCTCCTCCACCATCTCCTCCACCTCCACCACCAACTCCTCCACCACCTCCTCCTCCTCCTCCTCCTCCTCCTCCATATCTGTCTCCACCACCTCTCCTCCTGCATCACCACCTCCTTCTATTCCTCCACCTCCACCTCCTCTTCCTCCACATCCTCCTGTTGTTCCTCCAACTCCACCTCTACCTCCTCCACCTCTACCTCCACCTCCACCTCCTCCGCCACCTCCACTTCTACCTCCACCTCCACCTCCACCTCCGCCTCCTCCTCCACTGGTACCCCCTCCTCCTCCACCTGCACCACCACCCCCACCTCCACCCGCTCATCCACTAGCTCCACCACAACCTCCTCGACCTCCACCTTGGCCTCCTCCTCCTCCTCCTCCATCACTTCGACATTTGCCTCCTCCTCCTCCTCCTCCTCTACCTCCACCACCTCAGCTGCTCCCTCCTCCACCTCCAACACCTCCTCCTCTTCCACCTTTACCATCTCCTCCACCACGTCAACCTCCATCACCTCCTCCACCAACACCATCACGTCCTCCTCTGCCTCCGCCTCCACCACCTCCTCCACCACAACCACCACCTCCACCTCCTCCTCAAACTCCTTAGCCTCCTCCTCCTCCTCCTCCACCATCTCCACGTCCACCGCCTCATCAACCACATTTTCCTCCTCCTCCACCCCCTCCACCACCTCCACCTCCAACTTCGTCGCCTCCTTAGAAAACCTAAAAAAAAAAACAAAATTTCATATCATTTCATTCTCTTTATTTATAATACATATTGACTCATTCTTTACAGCAATAGCTCATCTATCGATATATACATGACAATATAACAAATAATATATATGAACATTTGCAATATAAATAAGTAATTATGAGAATAACAATCTCATTTTAAAAAAATGTAAAATTTAAATAAATTCTATCAAAAAGTTGTTGAGAAAAATCACACCCAACTTAATGTTTATTCGTAATCTACAAAACCACAAGGGAATACATTGGAGAAAATGAAATTCTATGGGAGATTTAAAAATAGTTCCATGATCAAAACACGTGTGAAATCATTGCCATAAAAACCTATTTTTATGATGTCCAAGGAAATTAGTTTAAATAACAACCTTTTTGAGAAATTAAGGAAAATCACTTACAAAAATTATCAACTGTAAACATAAAGGTTAATTGAGCATTTGGTCATTGTATAGGGATGGGAACTCTTGTTTCTATGAATTTTATTTTTCTTTTATGCGGAGATAATGGTATAACATATAAACATTTTAACTTAATATTTGGGATAATCATCCTTAATCACTCTTTCAATAAAAAAACCAACCACCAAAGTTTTGGACCCTCGAATTTCAACTCTTAGAAAAAAACTCCCCTAAAATTGTATCTGCATTAATGAAGACTATAAATGAATTCCAAAGAGTAATTTACAACAAAAAGGTTTCATAGAAAAATGTAGACTTGAAGACATGGCTGCCACAAATTAAAAATTAAACTTTATTTTTAATTAAAGAGTATTTTTCCCCAACCATTACATACAAAACTATAATAACGGAAGTGTAATTTTTAAATCATAACACCAAATTTTGGGGATTTTCCAAACAAAAAATTATTACAGTTCCCAAAAATTAAGAAAAAAATTCAAGAGGGAAAGGAGAGCATGCTTGAGGTATTGGGATGTAAAGCAAATACAGAATCCTCATCTATTAGATATTGCAATCATTATTCGTATGAAAAGTTAGAAAATGGAAAGGAGACTAGGGCTTTTATTTACCCTCTCTTTATTAATGACAATATTTAATTATGAGAAAATAATACAATGTAAATCTTTTTTTCTATTTCTAAGAACAATTCATACAATTTATTTACTTGTTACTGCCTATAATGAAGTGATTCCATCAAAAGTTGACCATACTATAATATTTGTCTATTTATATTCTAGCAGTACACATTAGATATTCATGTCAACTTTATATATTTTGTCTCTGCATAATGATTGTATATAATTTGCTATTACTATCATTTTATTTGAAGAAGCAAATACACAAATTAGGCAAGAGGTGTGATAAACCCTTGCCATGGGAGTTTGCAAAGGTTTTGCAAGGCTACTTTCTCCATGGCCAATAGGAATTGTTTCTCTTCTATTCCTATGTTCCTTATCTTCATGTGATTTCTTATTTTCCTTTCTACTAGTAACCAAAGGTCATTGTCTAGTATATATCATTTTTGGGGAATATTTTACTAAAATATAAAATGTTGTAAAATATTTGTGGTTCTTTCAATGAATTGTAAAATCTTGTAAAACATTAGTGAATTATTGAGTCAATTATAAAATATTGTAAATTATTGGTGAATCCCTCATTTAATATTTACATCAAGTTTTTTTTTCCTTCTTATGCATTGATTCTCTAATAGAAAAATAGTTATCCAATTACTTCGCTTCAAATAAACCAACATCTTTAGTATTTGGTGGTGCATCACTATCTATAAGTTTTTCAACTCCTTTCTGTGTAACTATTGTAGTAACTACTATGATTTCTTCTTCAATCAAAACTCTAATAATTGTTGATAATGCATAATTTTTTGAAATTACACAAAATTCTCAATGAGATTGAATGAAAGACAAAATAATTAATGAAAGTTAGTTTCCTATATGATAAAAATCAATTATCACAAACTCATATAAAGCCACAATTTTCAAGTTCAAAAATACAACCGACAAAGAAAAATGTTCATTACTTAGTATAACATGTTAAAAAACAAGTATCATAAAAGGATTTCAACTTCAAAAATGATAATACACTAAATTGTCTAACATCCTCGACTAATTACATGTATTGTTCCTTTATCCTTTCCCTCAAAAGCATAATTTCATTAAAGGAATATTGTTCCCATGACAATAGATCCCCTAAAATAAACACATAGGAAGCTAGATCATAGGTCATTTTTCCATACAAATAGCCAAGTAGAACATATTTCCCTTTACTAATAAATATTTTGAAACAAAATACAAGATAAACAATGGATTCTCTAAAAAGTGAAGAATCTTAGCTCATACGAGAAAGTGAACTGCAAATTAACTTTTTTCCTTAAACAATTAGATACATGAAAAATTAATAAAAATTACGCGAAATATGTGGAATACTCGAATAGTAAACAAAGCCATATATGATTCCTATTATCCTACGTTTCTCAAGTAAACATAAAAGAGAACGTAAGGCTTCTTATTCAAGAAACAACATTAACTTTAACCAAACACTTTTTAAATAAATGATAATTAGATGAATCGAGGCATTCCCAAACAAATGGTTGATTGAAAAATATAATGAGAACTATAAGTTTTTATAGGACTAACAAAAGTTAAAAAAAATAAAAACAAAATTTTAATCTTGAAAAATGCTTCAAATTCTTGGCCAAGATACCAGATCTAAACGTTAAAGAAATTTCATGTACTCAAGTAAACATAAAAGAGAACATAAGGCTTCTTATTCAAGAAAAAACATTAACTTTAACCAAACACTTTTTAAATAAATGATAATTAGATGAATCGAGGCATTCCCAAACAAATGGTTCATTGAAAAATATAATGAGAACTATAAGTTTTTATAGGACTAACAAAAGTTAAAAAAAAATAAAAACAAAATTTTAATCTTGAAAAATGCTTCAAATTCTTGGCCAAGATACCAGATCTAAACGTTAAAGAAATTTCATGTACTCGAACAACTATATTTTTGCATAGAGGAAATCTTCCTAAATGTATTAATTATCATTTAATGGTATGATATTATGTATGTAAAGAGATATGTTTTGGATTCATGAGATTGTAGCCTTCATTTCCAACAATGGAGAAGAGAATGACAATTTAATATTTGAAATTAAGACATGAATTTTAAATTAACTTTCATACCTCCACCTCCTCCTCCTCTTGCTCATCTTAATCTACCTCCTCCTCTCCTTTACCTCAACCTCCTCAACCAGCGCCATCTCAACCACATTCTCCTCCTCCACCACCTCCATCACCTCCACCTTCTCCTCCTCCACCACCTACACATCCCCCAGCGAATCCTGCACCACCACCTCAACCTTCTCCACCGCCACCTCCTCCTCCACAACCTACACATCCCCCACCACATCCTCCAACACCACCTCCACCTCCACCACCTCCACTTCGTCCTCCTCCACCACCTCCACCTCCACCTCCTCAATAAACTCCTCTTTCTCCTCCTCCACCTCCACCTCCTCCTCCACTAACTCCTCTTTCTTTTTTGTAAAATGTATATAAATAGTATCAAAAGCTGTGTAGAGAAATCATAGAAATCATATTCTTAATTTCCAAAACTATTTAAAATCAATAGATTAATTATATAAAATCATTAAAAAATAAATAAAATAAAAACTTAATTACCATAGACATAAATTCTAGAAACCCCTAAGTAATATACAAACACAAAACACAACCAAACTTCATAAAACCTCCATTAAGTATGATGGAACACCAACAATAATGATATTATAACCTCACATATGTGGTCTCAAATGGAAACACAAATATCTTCAGGTTCATTGGACCAAATGAGGTTAAGGTGACTGAAATAGAAGATTACAGAAAGAACTCTTAGTATGCCTTCATTACCATGGCTCCTAATATTTATGTCTAATGTATTGGTGTATTTCTAATGTATTGGTTCACAAATATGTATTTCGATACCTTTGTTCTATTTCAACTATTATAACGAAACAGAAGTTATGATTTTCAATATCAAAATTAAAAGAACTGTGAACATCAAAAATTAACACACGAGGCAACATTTTCGTGTTATATTTAGAGAACAATAAAAAATAATTCTAACTATTTTAAATTTGTTCGTGTAATAAAAATTTGAAAAATATATGATATGAGTACCAACTTCCAATTCCTACATTATTTCTACATATTTTATATTTTAAAATATTAAAGATACATTTTTATATTTAAATAATATAATTTAAACATTAAATTTATCTGTGTATTAAAATTTGGAAATATATAATTTCAGTGCCAAATTCCAATTCCAATAAAAAAAGTTGAATCTATTTTCATATTAAAATACAGTTAAAAAAAATGAGACATCAAAGTCTATCACCCCAAAAAGCTTTTCCAATCCTTCCTTTGACAAAAGGCCAAAGAGATGAATGTTTGCATGAATTTCTATGAAGTAAAGGTCGTAATCTCGGTTTTTGGATCATAATTATGTGGCTACAGTTATATATCTTGGTAACCATAATACAAAAATTCAGTTGAGACTATTGGGCGGATATAGTAATTGAGAACTAATCTTGATGACGAAGTGCTCAGAGTTTGCAATGTGTGAACAAACGTATAATATAACACGACAAGTATCAATAAGTATTTCTCATAGTTACAGAAAAATAATTATAAATAAGTGTTCAACATTTCAAATATACAAACAAAATTTTCCAAACATGAAAACATTATACATCCTACTTTAAAACAAGGCTCCAAGAAAATGCATAGTTTCAAATGTAAAAACAGAATTATTCATAAACGATATGCATAGTTGCAAGAAAAAATTACAAACCCTACTTTAAAACAACGCTCTAAAAAAGACATGATTTCAAATGTGCAAGAAAAATTATCCATAAACAATATGCATAGTTGCATGAAAAAATTATAAAACCTACATTAAAACAACGCTTAAAATGAGGCATGGTTTTAAGTCTGCAAACAAAATTATCCCTAAACGATATCCGTAGTTGCAATTTTTTTTTATAAACAACACGTTAGAACAAGTATTTTCCCAACAAAATTATCCCTAAACCCTATCCATAGTTGCAGAAAAAAGCTTGGCTTCAAATGTGCAAACAAAACTATCCTAAATTTTTTATAACGAAGACATTAAAACAAAGATCGAAGAAGAGGAGGCATGCATCAAGAATGCTAAGATAATTTGAATGCGTCAAGAATGTTAAGATAATTTGAATTAACAGAAATGGCCTCCTTACCTCAATGTGATTTGAAGTAGAGTTATGAGGTGCTAGCTGCCTTGAGCGTGGATCAAACACAGGACTTTCATATATCCAGTCTAACGCTCTCCCAACAAAGATATAGAGCCGCTCTCCCAACAAATATATAGAGGAGCGTGGATCGAACAAGGGACCCAACACAGATACATAGGTACAGAGTGGGGTGGTTCTAACACAGGACCTTGATATATTCAGTCGAACGATGTCCTAACAAAGATGCTGTCCTAACAAAGATACAGAGGAACGTGGAACGTGGATGGAACACACTACCTTCATATATTCAGTACGCTCTCTCAACAAATATACAGAGACAACAAGATTGTGGATCGAACACACAACCTTACAAGATTGTGGATCGAACACACAACCTTCTCCCAACAAACATACAGAGACAACAACATTGTGACTCGAACACATGATCCTCTCCCAACAAAGATACAAAGGCAACAACATTGTGGATCGAACTATGTTCAATCTGACTTATGGTTGAATATCCTCATATAATAGGTCTTGAAACAATTGGGCACATCTGGAAACAATTGGAACAGATTACTATTTTGAAATCTGCCTTAAACAACGAGGAAACGGCTATGAATAAACGGCTAGGATTCGGATGTCTCCATCACCTCTTAACTAAATGGTAGGGTTGAAGAGATTGGGATTGCGAAATCCACTTGGAATCTGCTCGAATTCTTGTACAACCTCTTAATTGAATTCAAGAAATACTAAGTACAACACTAGGAAAAAGCAAAAAGTTACGAGAAAGCAAAAAGCTACTTAAATTGAGAATGCTGACTATTAATTAGATTCGTTAAAGTTCCACGAACAAAAAGAAAAGGAACGGGAAATAAAAAAAATAAACCAAAATAATTAACACTGTGAAATTTTAAAATATGCAAAGTAAAAAGTAAAAAGTTAAATTTAAAAATCAGAGTTAATTTCTTTTGAGGTAAAAGATTGACAATTTCAAAGTTAGAAAGACTGAATGGTTGATTGCAAAGTAGAAAAATTAAAAACTAAATTTTAAAATAACATTTATTTGTTTTTAAATTTAAAAATTAGCAATTTCAAAGTAAAACATAAAATATAAAACACATTTCTACTTAAATTGCAACTTGAAATTGACATATAGTAACCTTGTTATAATAAATAATTTAGAACATACCTTAAATGTGGAGGAACAATAAATTAAATCAAATTTGCTTGACTTATAACCATATAAACTAGTCGTGCATACAACCCTTTGTTCTCAATAACATTATGACTTTCTTGAATATTCATAGTAGACTTTAGTGAGAGTATTTAAATTTTTTTTCTACATCTTTATATTTTGGTATATTTTGTCAATGGAGATACTTCGTTCCCTATCTTTAAGTTGAATATGAGAACCAAATTTATCAAGTTAAAGGGTTTAGTTGGTACCAATTAGTTAAACTTTGAATAGAATATGTAATGGAACAACAATTTACATCACTTTTAGTATATTTTTATGTGAGATTATGTAGGATAAAACAAAGGTAACTACTCCACTATAACTAAAAGGCTATCACAAGCTTACAAAATCCAATAAAATCCAAGTGACCATAACTTTTTTGTACTTCAAATTTTATTCTTGTTTCAATAATTATAATGCTCAAGACGGACCAACTAATCTCCAAAATTTCTTGTCCTAAAGAATTAATATGGAGGTGTGAATCACTTATTTATTTCTCTAACCTAGAAGTGATTACTTATCATCAATTTATATTGAAACAATCCTTGCAATTATCATTATCTTGCATAACCAAATCCTAATTCAAATTATTAGAGAAAATTTATTATTACATGGTATGTTAACAAAATATAAAATATTGTGCATAATATTTTTATGCATGATATTCTATATACATATCAACTTATTCTTGAAATGTTATAATAATTAGCTATGCTAATTAATAATAATAAAAAATATTGTATATTCGGGGTATTTTTCAACTAGGATTAAGTCTTTGCATCAACACTAAAAATATTTTACAACAATAATAAATCAATAATATTTTTAATATTACTTATCAATAAGATTATAACAATAAATTATATTAGTCAATATAAATATAGAATATACCATTTTGTATTTAACAAATCTAATTTATAATTGAATATTATTGTATTATGAATCACCCTTAACAAAGAGAAGGAATTTTAAAGGAATAGGATATTTCGGAGGGACCATCATTAAAAATAAAACACTAAACATAAATAATATTACTTCTAATAGAATAAAAATTATATAAAGATTGTTTGAAAAAATAGGTATGTCTTACTTATGGAGGAATTGGCCTTTTCATTAGAACCCATCAATACGATTTCAAGAAATATTGTGATCTTTCATTGATTCAAATTAGCTAAAAGGACTTATGTGAAAAAGGCTATCTCAGAAGAAGAGAAAAGAAGACCTCTATTATGATCATGGACCATCAATGGAGAAGGATTCTATGATGTACCACTGATGAATAAGAATGTGTTTCATATTTTGGCAAGAGAGGGGGTGTTTAGGTAAAAAAGAAGAGCACTAGACCCAATCGATACATTTGTAAGTGGTTGATCAAGTTTCTTAAGCCCTAAGAAAATAGATTTATCAATATATTTGAATTGAAAATTTAGGCACTTGATTGTGCTTTCAAGGTCTTAAAATACACATTTCGAGTATCCCTTATGCAAAATGTTCTGTAACAGCCTTTTGTACCCTAGTGAAATTCGGGAAGAATTTGTCTTATGCAAAATGTGTTGCAACAACCTTTTGTACCCTAGTGAAATTAAGGAAAAAATTGTCTTTAGGTGGTGGATTGGATCATGTTGGGTTGATGAAGGAATACTCCTTCCAATAGAATATGGGTTTCAAATTTTCTAATTTATATGATATTTTTCATCTATTTGTTAAACATAATGCTTCATTTTTTTTGAAGAAATTTAAAGAGGCCGATTGAAAAAACAATAACACAAAACTTTCAAAACGAAAAAAAATTCAAAAAATACCACTATCTTAGTTTACTATTCATGTAATAATTGAAAAAATCTAATGGGAATACACGTGTCTACAAAATCCAACTGAAATATTACTTCATAAACTTCAAAAAACAATAAACAAATAAATTTCGGATATGAAAAACATAGTTCTCTAGTTGTGGGAATACATGTGTCTACAAAATCCAACTAAAATATTACTTCATAAACTTCAAAAAACAATAAACAAATAAATTTCGGATATGAAAAACATAGTTCTCTAGTTGTAAAGCATGCTTATTATCTATATATATATATATATAATCAACAAAATCAAAATCTTCTCGAATATCAACCCGATCTTCTCCTCCTCAATTGGGTGCACCAGAATGAGAATTGATTAATCAATATTATAATCCTTTAGAAATGATGTAATTAATGGAATAAGTATGGATATAAAGTTTATTGAAGCTATGTTTAGTACATAAAGAAACATAAAACCATGAATTTCTATGGAGGATGTCGTGGGTGAATTTTTTCCTACAAAACTGGAAGGAAATACATTAGAGAAATTGAAATTCTATGGGAGATTGAAAAATAGTTCCATGATTGAAACACATGTGTGAAACCATTTCCATAAAACCCTAATTTTATGAGGTGCAAAGAAATTAGTTTAAATAACAACCTTGTTTGAGAAATTAAGGAAAATCACTAACAAAAATTATGGACTCTAAACATCAAGGTTAACTGAGTGTTTGGTTATTATATAGGAATGTGAAGTCTTGTTTCTATGAATTTAATTTTTATTTTATTAGGACCTAATGGTGTAAAAAATATAAAATTTAACTTAATATTTTGGATAATCATCCTTAGTCACTATTTCGATAAAAAATCAATCCACAAAGCTTTGAGCCCTCAAATTTCAATTTTCTGAAAAAAATCTCCCCTAAAACTTTATAGGCATTAACAAGACTGTAAATGAATTCCAAAGAGTAATATACAAGAGAAAGGTGTTGTAGAAAAGTTTAGATTTCAATTAAAAAAGAAAAATATTCGAGGTTGATTCAATGAACTTAAAGACGACCCCACATGGCTGCCAAAAATTAAAAATTAAATGATATTTTTCTCTAACCATTAGATACAAAAATTGTAATAATGCAAGTGTAATTTTTAAATCCCAAGACCAAATTTTGGGGATTTTCCAAACAATTTTTTTTTATATTTCCCAAAAATTAAACAAAAAAATTTCAAGACAGAAAGGAGAGAATGTTTGAGGTATTGGAATGTAAAGCAAATACACAAGCCTAGTATAAAAACTTAAAAAGGGAAAGAATATTATTAAATACTTAAATGTGTGTCGTTCTCCGTAAATTAATCTCAATACCATGATATAAGGGCCACTGAAATAAAGAGCTCATTTTAAACCAAATGAGAAGAGAGAAATGGCTACCATAAATCCTTGTCCTTGAAAATTGGGGTAAATGGAAATTAGTAGCTCCTAATTTCAGGAGCTGTTTTATTTTTCCAGGTCTCCCTTAAAATAAGGCAATGCCGCACTCCATGCCTAATTTTCTTATAAAATGATTTTGGGGCTACTATTAATAATTCACTATGATACAAAAAAGTATTCCAATCAAAATTTGTAACCATTTAATTTCATCCAAGGGGAAGTAAAGAGCCCATTTAAAACCAAATGAAAGTAAAGAGCCCATTTAAAACCAAATGAGAAGGGAGAAATTGCTACCATAAATCCTTGTCCTTGAAAATTGGGGTAAATGGAAATTAGTAGCTCCTAATTTCAGGAGATATTTTATTTTTTACATGTCTCCCTTAAAATAAGGCAATTCCAACCTCCATACTTCATTTTATTATAAAATGTTTTTGGGGCTACTACTAATAATTCAGTATGATATAAAAAAGTATTCCAGTCAAAATTTGAAACTATTTAATTTCATCCAAGGGCTAAATTTCACTGCTAAAAGTTTCCACTAAGATTATTTTTTGTTGAAACATGCATGCAAACAAATATTATTATAAATAATCATAATATAACTTGTAATAAAGTTATAATTTAGTTAATTTATATGTTTCTTTTAATCTAGGAAATGTGATAGGTATAATGAAGTACTCTTTTGATGATTATCAAGGATTGGATTTTATTTTCTGTTCGATCCCCATTTAATTTATATGACTTCCCTAGTTTGTTAATTTAATGTTAATAACATTTTTCAACTTAAATTGAAAATAAATTCCAAACTAGATATGCCTATAATTATGCTAATTGGAAGAATAGATCTCCCATAGTTATAATTTAATTATTAAGTTGATGTCATATATTTAAAACAGATGGAATCTGTTGGAAAATTCATAGTAATATTGACATATTTAACCACTAAAACTTTTGATGGCTTCCCGCCTCTCCAACGCGGCTTGGGTGATTAGACTGTACACTTTAATGTGACAGACGTTGAATTTATTGGTTGTTGTACGCTCCTCTTGATATTTTCGGGGTTCTAACCTATGGTACCGGTTATGCTTGACCACCTGCCGGTCTCCCTTATCTGCCTTTTGTCAACCCTAAGCCTATTCACTTACCATTTTCGCCTGTTCGCCGCGCTAAACCTCAGCTCCGCTCTGTGGGGTTTATCCGCACCTCCCCATCTGGTTTCAGCACTGTGTTTCTATGAATGCCTTCGGCCTTCCGTCGCTCTGAAGGTTGGGTTGTGATGATTATGGCGACGCCGTCCGCTCCTGCACTGTAAATATATTTTGACTTGCTGTTCGTTGAGCTTTCTCTGCTATTAAACGTTGTTTCTCGCCTGTTAATTTGTGGATTTAACTTTGTGACAGGGTCCCCATCATTCCATTGCGTTTCAACTCGGCTACTGAGGTAAGCTCTGGTTCCATGCCAGACTTGGTTTCGCTTTTCCTTCAGATTCTAACGCCTTCGCTCCTTGTCTTCAGGATTGTAGTTGTTGTTTGGTTTTTCGATGCCGCCTCCTCGACTCCAGGTAAAGACTAATATCTCATACTCTTCGTTTGCTGGTTTTAAGGATTATTCCGTGGTTACTGTGTGTATTAACCTGCCTCCACTTCGTTTTTTTTTTGCAGGTTGCTCGAGGTAGCTGGCCGCCGTTGCTTTACACTCTCTGCGGTTTCTGGCACCAGTTCGAACCCTCCCAATCCTTCTCTACGGGTAGGGTCTTTCCGTGTTGGCTTATTTGTAAACTGTAGTGGTCTTAGAGACTTCGATTTATATTAGTTTTGTCACCTGAGCGGTGAACGAATAGTACTTCTCTCGGCTGTGTAACTCTTCGGTTGTCCTGTAATATTTATGTTTCGTAATCGAAACCCTCGTTCTGTATATTTATTGAAACCCTCATTCTGTAATATTGGTATTTGGTTATTGCAACCCTGGCTCGCACCGAATTTGTTCGGTTGCTTCCTCGTTGTGATAACTCTTTAGTTCTGTTCGGTTGTATCGTCGTCTTGGTTGAAAACTCTATTTCGAAGCTCTGTTTCGAACGAACTTTTCTAATGGAGCGTGAGATGCTCAGGACTCTTGTATGCTTTGGTTATATTAGTTAATAAAATGATATAATTTTTGGGTTTTCATTCCAGCACTTACATTTGTCGTAAATAACGTGAGGGTTTGTATGGTAGTACCTGGTTGATAGCCTGCGTTCGTAATTATTCGTCTTTCTTTGTCTGGAAGTGGTATTTGTAGCAACGCCCTGCTCTTCCTGTGAACACTTGCTGTCTTTTTTATTTCAATGCAATTTAGTTACACAGAATTTATATATCAACGCATGAAAGTATTTTGTTACAGTGGTGCTCCAATTGAAAAAAAACAAATTTTATTTCAAATAACTGTAATTTCTTTTCTCAGTTTGAGGAATCCCCTCACTGTTTTGCTTTCGCCTTTTTAATATCTCGTAGGTACAACTGTTCTTCTGTTCAGGTTTAACTGTCCAACCCGAATTCGTGTAACTGTCCACCAGTTATTTTTACAAAGCTGTTGGTTAACCATTTAACTGTTTCCTAACTAAAACAATTCATAGTTTGTGGCTTTTATGGTTCTAGTGACCCTCAGGTAAAATATTAATTTACTGTTAACTAATTTCTAATTAAAAAGAAACAGTTCACAATCTGTAATTGCTATGGTCCTAATGACCTTCTGGAAAATAAAACAGATAATAAAGAAAAGTAAAATAACCGACAAGTCCAACAACCTGTCAGCTATGCGTGTATGATTTGTTTGTTCTTGTCTCTCCATGAGACTGTCAACCACCTTCTGTCTCCTCAGAGTTGGATGTTCCTGCATCAGGCTCTCGGGGTGGCAAAAAGTCATGGCTCCGTTCCATGAGGTCGTCGACAGAATAGCCTGCTTTCTGTATTTGCGTTGCGTTAAGCCACGAACTTTCCTCTATCTGATGGTTCTTCCATTTGACCAAATACCGCAAATACTCCTTCCTGCGTGTGCGCTTAGCTACCTGTGTGTCTAGAATCTCTTCGATCTCAAGGGGTGGTGCCATTGGCATCTGTCTCGTCCATGAATCTCCTTCACAATTGGTGTCCCGCGGTGGCTTTGCTGCTGTATTATCTGCTGAGTCAGCGACATAAGGAAACAGGTCTGCCACGTTAAAAATAGGGGAAATACCGATCCCTGGTGGCAACTGTAGTTCATAGGCGTTTGCAGAAAATTTGTGAATGATTTTACAGGGCCCGATCTTCTTAAATTTTAGCTTGCTGTACTCTCGTTTTGGAAACCGTTCCTTTTGTAAATACGCAAGGACTTCATCTTCCACGTTGAACTGAACTTCCCGACGCTTTGTATCGGCTCGCTGTTTATATCTCTGACTGCTGTCCTGTAATTTCAGTTTGACCTGTTCATGTAAGTTAC
Organism: Pinus taeda; assembly: GCA_000404065.3. Taxonomy (NCBI): domain Eukaryota; kingdom Viridiplantae; phylum Streptophyta; class Pinopsida; order Pinales; family Pinaceae; genus Pinus; species Pinus taeda. The sequence goes on along the minus strand of APFE030716623.1, from coordinate 8,255 downwards.
TCATTTCTTGGGCGAAATCTTCCCCATCAGTGCTTCGTTTCTCAAGTTTCCCCAAATCTCGTAGTTCATGCACTCCTCGCGGATGCATGCCGTACAAGATCTGGAGCGGACTGTAACCAGTGCTGCGGTTAGGGGAATCGTTGTATGCGAATTCCGCCTGAGAAGTACACGGTCCCATGTCCAGGAGTTTTCACCTTTTAAACTTCGAAGTAAGTTTCCCAGACTTCGGTTTACTACCTCCGTCTGACCATCAGTCTGTGGATGATAAGTGGAGCTGAACTGCAAGTGGGTATTCAACTTTTTCCACAGAGTTCTCCAAAAATTACCGGTGAACTTTACATCTCTGTCAGAGATAATGGATTTTGGAAGTCCATTCAACCGAACGATCTCAGTAAAGAAAAGATGTGCTATATAAGTAGCATCGCTGGTTTTCTTGCATGGTACAAAGTGTGCCATTTTTGAAAATCGGTCTACCACAACCATTACTGAATCAAAACCTCGTTGTTTCTTTGGCAAACCCAGTACAAAATCCATACTAACTGAATCCCATGGTCGGCTAGGTTGTTCTGACTGTGACCCTTTGCCAGTTGACAAATTTTACATCTACTCACGTACCTCTGCACATCCCGCTGCAGCTTTGGCCAAAAATAAAAATGTCGTACCTGAGCAATCGTTTTTTCGATACCGAAATGTCCAGCTAGACCCCCACTGTGTTTTTCCTGTATAATGTTTTCCCGCATAGAATAGTTGGGAATACACAACTGTCCTCCCTTAAACAACAATCCTTCCTGTAGATTATAGTCTAACCACATGTTGTTATTTTGTAACAGTAGGTTTTGGCAAGCCTCATAGGCCTCCCTAAATTCAGTATCGGTCTGATACAGCTCTTTTAAGTGCTCAAAGCCCAAAACCTGCATCGTGCTCTCCTGTAGAAGCAACGTTCTTCTACTCAGTGCATCTGCCACCTTATTTTCTTGCCCACTAATGTGTTTTAATACAAATGTAAAATTCTGCAAGTACTCAACCCAAGCTGCATGCTTATGGTTCAATTTATGTTGTTGCATAATGTACTGCAATGCAGAGTTATCAGTAAACAAAACAAACTCGTTACCTAACAGATAATGTCACCAATGTTTCAAAGCTTACACAATTGCGTAAAACTCCTTGTCATAGGTTGAGTATTTTTGCCTGCTCTCGTTTAGCTTTTCACTGAAATAAGCAACTAGTCTGTCCTCTTGACTAAGGACTGCCCCAATGGCCATGCCACTGGCATCGCAGCGAACTTGAAAAGGTTTGCTGAAATCAGGCAGTCTTAATATTGGTCTTTCAGTAATCTTCTTTTTCAAAATCTGAAAACTACTTTCTGCTGCTTCAGTCCAGTGAAATGGCTGATTCATCTTCTTGATCGTATCTAACATCGGTGCGCAAATCTCGCTGAAATTTCTGATAAATTTCCTGTAAAAATTGGCTAGTCCATGGAAACTTCGGACTTCAAATAAAATTTTCGGAGAAGGCCAGCTAACTATAGCTGTCACCTTTTCTGGGTCCATTTTTAGTTCATTTTCTGCAATGATAAAGCCTAGATACACTAATTCTCGCTGAAAAAAAGTACACTTTTTCAAATTAATTAGCAGCTTGTTCTGTTGCAACTTCCTCAACACACTCTGCAAATGTTTGAAATGTTCCTCTTTAGTCTTGCTAAAAATCAAAATGTCGTCCAGGTAAACTATTACGAACTTACCATTAAATTCCTTCAGCACCTCATTCATCAGGCGCATGAATGTGCTGGGAGCATTTCTCAACCCAAATGGCATCACGAGCCATTCATATAAGCCTTCATTCGTCTTGAAAGTTGTCTTCCATTCATCTCCTTCCCGAATTCGGATCTGGTGATATCCACTTTTCAAGTCAATCTTCGAAAAATAAGCCGCCCCACTCAAACAATCCATCATATCATCCATTCTTGGTAAGGGAAACCTGTACCTGACAGTAATTTTGTTAATAGCTTTGGAATCTGTACACATTCGCCGTTCTCCTCCTTTCTTTGGAGCCAAAATGGTTGGTACTGCACAGGGGCTCATGCTTTCTCGAATCAAACCTTTGTCCAACAACTCCTGGACCTGTTTCCTGATTTCTTCATGGTCTTTAGGACTCTTGCGATAAGCTGCTTTATTTGGCAGGCTTGCTCCTGGTATAAAGTCAATACAGTGACTAATACCTCTCCTTGGTGGTAATTCATCTGGAAGATCATGTACCACAATGTCTCCAAAGTCCTGCAATAACTTCTGAACTTCTTTGGGTAAATCTAATATCTGTGTATGTAGTACTACTGCCTTTGGTCTTCTTATGACAGCAAAATTTATTTCGTTGTCCTCAATCTGTTTTACAAATTCCTTTCCGCCCATCAGTAGTGCCTTCACCCCACTGGTTTCTGCTGTATTTTCCTCCTTGATGGGTACAAGCGTATGCTTGATCCCATCTTTAACAAACTTATAGCAGTTGGTTTTTCCATCATGAACTGCACTTCTATCAAACTGCCAAGGTCGTCCCAACAGTAAGTGAGAGACATTCATTGGCATGACATCACAAAGGATCTCATCCTTGTACCTACCGATTTGAAACTCCACCTCACACTGTTCATCCACTAACAGCTGATGCCCTTTCTGCAGCCACGACACTTTGTAAGGAGTAGGATGCTTTAGTTTCTTCAATCCCAGCTTTTCTACCATCTCCACAGCTACTAAATTGTCGGTACTCCCACTGTCAATGATCAGTTTACAGCACTTACCTTGTGACTTGCAGACAGTGCGCAACAAAGCCTTTCGCTGATCCGGTTCTGCAACCTCTTTTGCTGGTTTTAACAGCACTTTATTCAACACCAAAGCTTCCCTTGTCTCCGGTGTGTTTTCCGCTTCTTGAGGTGTCTCCTCAACATCCTCAGGCTGAGCAACATAAGTTCCTCTCCCACCTGATGGTTCACCTTCAGGACAGTCATACGACTTGTGTCCCAATTTGTGACAACGATAGCACTGGACAGTTCCCCTGCCCTGACCAAATCCTCGCCCTCGCTGAGCTGGTCGTCCCTCTTTAGTGCCATTGTCCTTCTCTGTTGTGCCAGCAGACTTGGAACTGCTGCCTTCCTCATTTGGACCTGTACTTCTACCTCTACCAAAAACCTTACCTTTTCCCCTGCCAGTACCACCTCCTCTCTTGGCGTTCTGCTTCCGGTTAATTTTCTCCTCTGCCTTCATTGCAAACTGGTAAGCTTCATCCAATGTTTGGGGTCAGAGGATACCGATTTCATCCAGAATCTCCCCTCTCAAGCCATTCACAAATCTGGCTGTTTTTTCTGGGGTATCTTCCACATACCCTACTCGCAAATTCAACTTATAAAATTCCTCTGTAAATTCCTTAACAATCATTCCTCTTTATTTCAAGTTCTGCACTTGTCTATACAGCATGATCTGGTAATCTTTTGGCAAAAACTTTTCTTTCGGTTTTGCCTCCATTCTGGCCCACTTCTTTATAGGTTGTTTGTGTAGCCTCTTCCTCTCTGTCTGAATGCTGTCCCACCACAAGGACGCATGTCCTTTCAGTTTGGTGGCGGCAAACTTCACTTGTTTGTCCTCACTGGTTTCCTCAAACTCAAAATATTTATTTACTTCACTCAACCAATCTAGTAACACATCTACAGACAAACTCCCGTCATAAGTGGGTAACTCATGCCTTGGCTTATGACTGGACAGCAAAACTGACTTTAATAATCGAAGTTCCGGTGTCGTCCCTTCAAACTCGTCCTCTGGTTCAGCTACTTCTTCATCACTTTCATCTGCTGGGTCTCTCCTTCCCCCAGCCTCCACCACTGTCAATCTTTCACGCAAAATGCGAATTTCCTCACGAAGTCCCTCATCTGCTATCCTACGGACTGCTCGTCCCCTTCCTCTTCCTCTTCCTCTTCCTCTTCCTCTTCCTTCACCTTCCATTTGTTCCAATTCAACAAACTAGCTCTGATACAACTTTTGATGGCTTCCCGCCTCTCCAATGCGGCTTGGGTGATTAGAATGTACACTTTAATGTGACAGACGTTGAATTTATTGGTTGTTGTACGCTCCTCTTGATATTTTCGGGGTTCTAACCTATGGTACCGGTTATGCTTGACCACCTGTCGGTCTCCCTTATCCGCCTTTTGTCAACCCTAAGCCTATTCACTTACCATTTTCGCCTGTTCTCCACGCTAAACCTCAGCTCCGCTCTATGGGGTTTATCCGCGCCTCCCCGTCTGGTTTTACCACTATGTCTCTATGAATGCCTTCGGCCTTTCGTCGCTCTGAAGGTTGGGTTGTGATGATTATGGCGACGCCGTCCGCTCCTGAACTGTAAATATGTTTTGACTTGCTGTTCGTTGAGCTTTCTCTGCTAGTAAACATTGTTTCTCGCCTGTTAATTTGTGGATTTAACTTTGTGACAGGGTCCCCATCATTCCATTGCATTTCAACTCGGCTACAGAGGTAAGCTCTGGTTCCATGCCAGACTTGGTTTCCACTTTTCCTTTAGATTCTAACGCCATCGCTCCTTGTCTTTAGGATTGTAGTTGTTGTTTGGTTTTTCGATGCCGCCTCCTCGACTCCATGTAAATACTAATATATCATACTCTTCGTTTGCTAGTTTTAAGGATTATTCCGTGGTTACTGTGTGTATTAACCTACCTCCACTTTGTTTTTTTTTTTGCAGGTTTCTCGACGTAGCTGGCCGCCGTTGCTTTACACTCTCTGTGGTTTCTGGCACCAGTTCGAACCCTCCCAATCCTTCTCTATGGGTAGGGTCTTTCCGTGTTGGCTTATTTGTAAACTGTAGTGGTCTTAGAGAGTTCGATTTATATTAGTTTTGTCACCTGAGCGGTGAACGAATAGTACTTCTCTCGGCTGTGTAACTCTTCGGTTGTCCTGTAATATTTATGTTTTGTTATCGAAACCCTCGTTCTGTATATTTATTGAAACCCTCATTCTATAATATTGGTATTTGGTTATTGCAACCCTCGTTCACACCGAAATTGTTCGGTTGCTTCCTCGTTGTGATAACTCTTTAGTTCTGTTCGGTTGTATCGTTGTCTTGGTTGAAAACTCTGTTTCGAAGCTCTGTTTCGAACGAACTTTTCTAATGGAGCGTGAGACGCTCAAGACTCTTGTATGCTTTGGTTATATTAGTTAATAAAATGATACAATTTTTTGGTTTTCATTCCAACACTTACATTTGTCGTAAATAACGTGAGGGTTTGTATGGGAGTACCTGGTTGATAGCCTGCGTTCGTAATTATTCGTCTTTCTTTGTCTGGAAGTGGTCTTTGTAGCAACGCCCTGCTCTTCCTGTGAACAATTGTTGTCTTTGTTATTTCAATGCAATTTAGTTACACAGAATTTATATATCAACGCATGAAAGTATTTTGTTACAGTGGTGCTCCAATTGAAAAAAAACAAATTTTATTTCAAATAACTGTAATTTCTTTTCTCAGTTTGAGGAATCCCCTCACTGTTTTGCTTTCGCCTTTTTAATATCTCGTAGGTACAACTGTTCTTCTGTTCAGGTTTAACTGTCTAACCCGAATTCGTGTAACTGTCCACCAGTTATTTTTACAAATTTGTTGGTTAACCATTTAACTGTTTCCTAACTAAAACAATTCATAGTTTGTGGCTTTTATGGTTCTAATGACCCTCAGGTAAAATATTAATCTAGTGTTAACTAATTTCTAATTAAAAAGAAACAGTTCACAATCTGTAATTGCTATGGTCCTAACGACCTTTTGGAAAATAAAACAGATAATAAAGAAAAGTAAAATAACCGACAAGTCCAACAACCTGTCAGCTATGCATGTATGATTTGTTTGTTCTTGTCTCTCCACGAGACCGTCAACCACCTTCTGTCTCCTCAGAGCTGGATGCTCCTGCATCAACTTTCCACTAATATTTTTTGCTGTTGTTGAAATGTGCATGCAAAAAAATATTTTTATAAACAATGACAATATAATTTGTAATAAAGTTATAATTTAGCTAATGTCTATGTTTTTTTGAATCTACGAAAAGTGATAGGAGTAAAGGAGTAACGATGCTCATGGTTATCATGGATTTAAATTTATTTGTACTTCCACCATTTAATTTATGTGACTTCCCTACTTTGTGTTAATTTAATGTTAATATTTTATTTGAACTTAAATATAAAATAAATTCCAAAATATATATGCCTATAATTATGCTAGTTGTAGGAATAGATCTTCCATAGTTATAATTTAATTATTAGGTTGATCATAGATATTTAAACCCCATGGAATGTGTTGGAATATTCATGGTAATATTAACATATAAATGATAAGATTTTTGAACCCATGGAATATACATGGTAATATTGATATATCAATGATAATATTTAGATCCAAGTTACGTATACTCTAGTAATTAAATTATCTCAAATTAATTAATTTAAGAAGAACTATTTTCAATTAAAGGATTTCCATAATAATAGTGGGTGTGAAACTACATGCATAAACATATTTTTATATAATATATAACTCCAATAATAATAATAAATATAATAATAATAATAATAATAATATAGTTTGGTTAACTTTTATAATTTTTTTAATGCAATATGTATAATGGGGTTAGTGTTTTGATTCTTGTTGTAGAGCGGTAGCTATAGAAATTTTCCAATCCATATAACTATATGGTCACAATGACTATAATAAAACCAATAAATCATTTTATAGTCAAAATATTCTATATATATAGTATATTTTAAATTACTTTTGAAATAAAATTTTAATTAAATTGAGAAGGAATAGAGATAATAACTAAATTTTAAATAAATATCAACCTTTTATTCATGACTAATATTAGAAATATTAATCATTGATTATTGAATCTCTAGCATCAACCTATTGATTATTGATAATTAAATTAAAATTCTAGAAATCTTATTATAAGGTATACACACGTATCAAAATAAGAAAAAAAAAAGAAATCATAAATATGTTTTCACAAATTTAGTTTTATGTATTTTAAATTTGTAAATTATGTATTCCGATATTTTTTTTAATATTTTATTCTTTGTTTTGTTTTTCTTTTTCATTTCATTTTGTCTAATCAATTCTAAGTTAAATGTTGAGGCTTTGTATTGAAATCTAAGGCATTGCTGAGTTCAATGGCAATGACTTTCACTGATATTATGCAAATATCCAATGCATTCCCATTTATTTCTTTATAAGTATAATTTAAAAGATATTTTTAAAAATATAGGGAAACCATTATACACATATTAATGTTTCACTAACCTCATTGAAATCCCCCTTTGAATGAATGTGACATATGGAGGACACCTTCGAGGTGATTTGGAAGAGAATAATATTACAATACAAAAATATATTTTTTTGATGGTTATTCACAAATTAATAAATATATTTTAGTACAAAAATTAAAATATATGTAAACATAATAAAATATATCTACACTGGTTGCGATGTATCATAGGTTGGTTATGATCCCCTTAAAGGATTTCAATGTAATTTCTATTTTTCTCAATTTTTTCAAAATGAACTACCCTTCATACATGGAGTTCCTTCCAATATTGTACAATATTCCTATAGTTTTCATTTTATGATTAAACAATAACTCGATTCTCATCTCGATATATTTTTTCTTTATACGAGAATACATGTACAATACTAATGTTATTACTTTAAAATAGAGCATCAAATTGAAGGATTTCATCTATATCACTGAGGTTAGACTCTACTTATCTCAAAACCATCCCTAACGTTCTCTACCTGATTAATTTAAAGTCACTCCAATAAAAAATAAGGCATTCCTTTCATGTGTATGTGAATCTACATGGATAAACATATTTTTATATATTTTATAACTCCAATCATAATAATAATAATATAGTTTAGTTAAATTTTTATGAATTTTTTAATCCGGTTAATGCAATATGTATAATGGGGTTAGTGTTTTTATTCTCATCAAAGAGTGATGGCTATAGAAATTTTCAATCCATTTAACTATATGGTCACAATAGCTATAATAAAACCAATAAATCATTTTATAGTCAAAATGATATATATATAGGGGATATTTTAAATTAGTTATGAAATATATTTTTTCTTTAAATTGAGAAGGAAGAGATCATAACTAAATTTTAAATAAATCTCAACATTTTACTCATGAATAATATTAAAAATAGTAATTATTTATTATTAAATCTCTAGC